>JAVCKV010581345.1:0-30872 GCA_032274145.1 Herpochondria borealis
GAACGAGGCTCCAATGAGAATCTCAACGGCCTGATTAGACAATACATTCCAAAATCGATTAACATTCTTGATCTAACAGATAGCTATATACAGGAAGTAGAAACAGCTCTGAATAATAGACCCAGAAAGCGCTACGGCTATCAGACGCCACTAAACAAACATCAACAATTAATCAACGAACAAAAAGTTGCGTTAGCAAGTTGAATCCGCCTTTTTAATATAATAGCTTAGCGGGAATCTGCTTGTTAGATGAGGTATATTTTCTTGTGCATCTTGTTTTTTATTGTTGGAAACTTCTTTAGCAAATCCAGTTGCTGCGATTAATAGTGAACAGGTAGCTGCTGTTGTGATAATGGTTATTGCTGATTTCATGGTTGTTATTTTGTCTATTTGTTGGTTGATTATACGATGTATTCTTTTTCCTATTTGTGATTGTCTTGCCATTGCTAACGCGTCTTTAGGAGTCTGCCCTGCATAGCCAATGGTTGTTGATAGAAGCTCTTCTGCGTAATTTTCCACAGTGATTCCAGAGGTTATTACTATTTGATCACAGCTTTCTTCTTGGGATATAATGAGATGACGATGACAAATCCAGATAAGAGGGTGAAACCAAAGTATAGCGCGAATAATAGAAGAAGTCATGCGAATGAGGGGATCTCGTCTACTAAGATGAGCCGCTTCGTGCGCGAGTGTAGCATAGAGCTTTTGGGTCGACCAATTGATACTTTCTTCAGGAAGAATCACTCTAGGTTTGATAACTCCACAGGCATGTGCGTAAACTTTAAGTTGTAAGTAATTGTTGCATCAACGGCTTGCGTTTTCGTTTCTCCATCAAAATATGCCGTGAATCAAATCTAAATTCTAGAGGCTCTGTTAGATTTGTATTAGCTAATAACTGAGTTGCAATTTCGGATGAAAAATTCTCTAAACTTAGCACCCGATCTCCTATTGATAGTCTCGAAGCTACATTTAACGTTATCAATTGGAAGATGAGTGCTGCATAAATTAGAGCTCTCTGATGAGCATAATTACGCACCGTCTTAAACAACGATTTCATATTGATCGCTTGCTTCCAAGCTTTAAAACGAACTTCAACATTCCATCTTAATTTGTAAATTTCAAAGAGTTCTTCGTTACTTATTTTCTTATCTAAACTTGTCAAAAGTATGTGCCACCCATCTCTTGTAAGAGCTTGTTGACTGGGAGTGTTTTTACAGGATTTTTTTCGTATGCGTCTTCTTTTTCTTGCTAGTTGATCATCAGCACGCACAGCTACCATGCGACAACGTAACCCTTCAGAACCGACTATAACTTCTTCATCAATCATATTATTAGATCTGGATTTAAGCTTCTTTTCTAGCTTCGAACCATCCTGTAACAGAACATTTACATTTGCTGGTAAACGACTGAGCCAATCGCCTTTTAGAGCTTCGATCTCTTCAAACATAGAGTGTGCAAAATATCCCATATCTCTAAGAACTAGATCTCCTTTTTTGATGAAGCTTAGAATCTCTCTGCCAATCGTTTTGTCCTGTTTAGTTCCTGAAAACAACCCTTGGAAAAGTGGTTTTCCAGTCAATAGGTCATAAATGAGATCCATTTTAAATCCTGCCGTAGCTCCTTTTTTGTTCCCATGAGCAGGGAAATCCCCAGCATTCCCTGCGTTCATATTTTGAAAAGGAGAGTCCTCTGTTAGAATACGGAATATACCTGATTTTAGGCATTTTTTTTCGACAGGCTTCGCCTGAGTAGCGATGATAGCATAAGCAGTTTGGCTAAGAAAATCTACACAATCTTCGTTGATTCGCTTAGATGCACCTTGTCTGCTAATAGTCTTTTTTTCTACTTTCGCCATCATCGACGCGATGTCTTTAAAAGAACCTTTGCCCGCGATGACGCACTTTATCAAAGAGGAGACGAGACCTTGGGCTGAGAATTTCTTAGATTCACGCAAAATGAATTTACTTTTTTTGGCAATCTCATTGAGGTTGATATAATTAAGTGGCGAGCGGGCTGTGAGTATGGCTTGAAACATACCTAGCTCGCGAAACCATTCGGCAATTCAATCATATAATCATCTTATTTTAAATTGCTTGCACTTAATTTTGCGCGTATGACAACCCGCATAAAGCCATATTGGGATGAGCCATACAGAGTAGGGAAATTGATAGGTTCAAGTTACCTCACTACTGAACTAAACGCTACAATTCAAAAATAATTAATCCAGCATAACTGATTAAATAGTATGAGTCATTGAGAACTGAGATGTATTTATGTCCGCCGCGAAAGCTCTTTTCATTCATTCCTAACCAAGTAATTTCCTCTCCATCGCGTCTTGCCAAACCGCGCGACACTGCTCTTTCCATGATAGTTTGAGCCTGTTGCCAAGTAAGCTTTAATAAAGAGCAGACATCCTTAATGCTCTTTGATATTTGAAGGAGTTCAATAGCGAAAGATTCGAAAAGTATAAAGTGAGAGTGCTTTCCAGCCCATGGAAGGAACGACGTTTTTACACTACAATCGGAGCATTTTACACGAGGAGTTTTTGCTTTTAATACAGTGCTAAACTGCATGGTGTCAAGATGCCTCCATTTCCTCTCTGCGCTGTAATCTATACTTTAGCTAGTGCTTCACACCCACTACAATACCCTTGCTTTGACTGATGTGAAAGACAGATTTCGACCTTCTGCTCCTTGATATTCAAATCCATTGAAGATACTTCCCAGTCATTACCTAAACCTAACATTTTCTTATAGAGATCTTTAGATGCTTCCATGCAAATGTCATATATGATGCTGTCTAAAACTCAAACTATGGACCACAAAATTCCTCGAAGAACCACAATTGCACGTCCAGTTTGATGAGGGCTCTCTAGTTACTGGCGCCTAATTTACCGGTTTCTTGTCTTTGCGTTCTGATACCATAGCGTACCAATACGATTCCCAACCAGGCTATGAAGGGGCTAGCCAACAGCCCCAATGGATTAAATCTGGTTGCTGTTTCAAGCACAGCGATGCTGTGCTGATCTGGATGGTGATGAACATCCACGGACTGTCCCTTGGAATACTCCTTCACTGTCTCCTCAGCCCAATATTTTGATCCTTTGGAAAGACCAAATGCCACTTTGGCACCGGTAAATTGATTACCTTTGACTTCATATTTGTAGCGAATTACGGGAGTGTATTTTTTTACCTCGCGCCTAATCGTTGAAGACACAATCGTGCCATCCACTGTCGGCCAAGAATTAGCAATCTGAGAGTGATAGAAATTGTAGCATATATTGCCAAGAATTCCGATGCCAACGAGCAAAAGAAAGGTCCCAATAATAAGACTCGTACGAGCGTCTTTTTTTCTGTTCATCGTAATAAAACCTTCTTTTTTTAGATTTAAATTCTATGGCTGAAGCTCATTGCGAGTCATGCCGGTGTTAAAAGAAATGAGGAGCTTAGGGGTTGCGTGGGCTATTCCCAATTCCATTGCTATTGGAAAACTATTCAACATTTTTTTTGGATGGCTTCAGTGGTTTTTGTTTGGATTGTTCGACCTTAGTCTGGACTGGTCTCTTAAAATAACACGTTATTTGATTATGTTGTTCATGTGGCTCTCGGTAGTTCTGATGTACAACCGAAACTAATTCCCAACCTTGAATTCCTAATTGCGTAAGCTCTTTTTCCATTCTTTTTACTCCACTTTTGTATCGAAGTTCGCTGGATTGGCGATGTATTTTATATTCCCACTTTATTGGAACTGAAGGTTTTGCCTCTTGTGCTTTAATATTGATACTGAAAATTAACGAAACTGCGAATAGAAGAAGTGTTTTCATAATGGATGTATTTTTAGCAAAATAGTTTTAGTTTGCCACCCCGCCCTGATATTCTGTTGGAAGTTCATGAGCAGTCTAAAGTAATTAATATCTTATAACAATACTTTGCGAGTGTAAGCAAGCTCAATTTATGAGGTGTGTCGTATGGTTCTCTCCCTAGATGATGGTGCGGTTACTATTTACTTAAAAAAAATGATTGGGTTTGGTGCTTTGGTTGCTGAATTTTTTATACTGAATTAACAAAATTTACTTGGTTGTGAATTACTATGTTGACTACGAAAGAGCTCAAATTTTCACGGATTAATTTTCATGGGCTATAATTGAATTGTGTTTTTGATCGCTAGTTTACTATGATCGTATTGGGAGGTTATTTTTTAGAATGTCGATTTGGAGGTTAGAATTTTTTGTTTTTGTATGGGTTGCGCTGTTCGCAGTGGAGTTGTAACGTGCAGTATTTTAAAACCGATACACTTTATTATTCATAGCTAGAGGATTGGGCCCTAGGGTAGATAATGCAGGTATGTTTAGAGGAAATAATGATCGAATAATAAAGAGAATATAAATCATGAAAAAATCTTAGTATCTTTAGAATGGTTGGCTTTGAATAGTGATGCTTTTTTCTCATTTTTAATCTATATCTTCTCTGAGAATTATTAAAAATTAGGTTTGGTAGGTTGTCTTATGGATGAATCACTTTACTAGAGTGCCTATTTCTATGCTGTATTTCTATTTTTTCTAGCTTTGAGAGCTAAGAGAATATGAGCGATGAGAGTCAGAGGAAAAGTGAGACCTGCTATGATGTGTGTGATGGCCGTATAGTGTATGAGGGTATCATTTGCTGTATAGTAGATGATATATCCGCTTATTATAAGTGTAAGCTGTATGGCAATAAGTAGCAGCCCCACTTTGCGCTGTCGCTGCTGTTTCCAACCAAAGGGGACGTGCGAAGCTAGTAGATAACCGTAGATGATCATCATGGCGAATGCTGCTGCACCATGGACTTGTCGCGCATCAGTTTGAAGTGGATGATAGGTGAGTCCGAATTCTCCATGGACACGTATCCACTTTTGAAAAATGTATATTGTGATACCTGTGAGCCATGAGGTGAGTAGAGTAATGATCAGTATTAACTTATATGGTAGGGGTATTTTAGCTCGGACTGGTTTCATGGCGAGGTAATGTCTTAGGTAGTCTGAATTTGTAAGAGTGGTTCTTCATTTGTATTGAATAGCGTTGTCATGAATTTTTTCGAACATTGTTTTATTTCATGATGACTCACAGCTTGTGGGTTTATGGTTAATAGGCTATGATTTTTCTTCAGTGCAGCAGTACCGAACTGAGTCATTAGGCTTTTAAATTCGAGATCTTTTAGCATAGAAGAGCCCGCAAGAGGGATGGAGCAAATGACTTTTTTTCCTCGAATTATTTCACGGTTTACCGCTTTTGCTACTTGTGTAATACTTGTATTTATTTTGTTAAATGTAGAGTGTTGTTGGATTTCTGCAGTTAGTAGTTTCTCTGACTGTTTTTCCTTTTGAGAAACTTCATTTTCGAAAATTTTTAACATGCACTCAAAGCATTCCCACTGGCTTTTGGAAGTAAGGCTGATTTCGTGGAAAATGTCTCCAGAGTCAGCTAGGAAGATAAAATCTGCTTGTTGGTATTTTGGAGCAACTTTGACTATGACCTGTTTCCAATTATCAAATGCCCATTGATGGTTACCATTGATGGCGATGCTTTTGTCTTCATTGGGCGTGGTGATGAGTCTAGGATATTCACCTTCTGCTGAGATGCTTACGATATCATTGTGATATTTATGCTTAATACTGCCAAGCGTGTGCATACGATGAAGTAGACGTGACCATGTAGGTTTCAGAATATGAGTAGTAGTTGATATGTTAGATAGATCCATGTCGTTTATATGATGATGGGTGTTGCTGAATATTCTGAGTGAATGGTAGATTCTGGCGCAAGAGCGTATACTTTAGTGAGAGCGTCTGAGATCATGCATGATGGTGAAAAAATACTAATACTGTTATTGAGATCTAGAGGCTGTTTAGTAAGAGGGTCTATAATGTGGCGTTGTTTTTTTCCTTGGAAGCAATAGGATGATGTCGCTAGACAGGTATCTAGCATGGTGATCATTTCGGATGGTTTACCTGTTTTTGGGTGACGGATGTGGATGTATTTATCTTTCCAATGTGTTTTTGTTAAGTCGCCTCCAGCGTTGATTGATATTTTTGGTTTAGTAATATTAAGATTTTTGAAATCTTCTTCCATTGCTGTTTTCGCTAGATCTATTGCGTAACCTTTAGCTATTCCGCCGAGGTCTAGATGGGTGGGTTCAGAGAATGAGATACGATGATCTTCAATCTTGATATTTTGCCAGTTTGAATGATTTTTCAGAGCTGGTTGATGATCGGGTAGTATGTTTTGAGAGACTAGCTGAGGGGCTATGGTAGGATCGAAGACGCCATTGGTGGTTTCTGCTAATTCTAATGAGAATTTAATGACTTTTTCTGTGTAAGGATGAAGAGAAACGGAACCGAGGTGAGCACTCCTGTTGATTCTACTGAGTTGGCTGTCTGGCTGATGGTAGCTCATTAGGTCTTGCACATTTGAAATGATGGCAAATCCCTTGGAGCTAATTTCAGCCAGACTCCCAAAATCTAGTTCAGCCGAGATATCAATGCTCACATAGGTACCTAGTAGTGGCTGACAGCGGTTGATCTCTGTGAGGTTAGTGTTCATCTTGTGCTTAGAACGAGCTTCCAAGTCTGGGTGATACGGTTGATGGCATCTGTGATGTGAGCACATGAGAGAGTGGCTCCACTAATATTTTTGATTTCTTTATCTAGGCGAAGGTGTTTCTCTGGCCCCCTACCGAAAAATTGTTTTCTCCAATTAATATTCTTAATTTCGTGCCCGTATGTTTCACGGTAAACTAAAATTTCTATGCCTTTGACTTTACCTTTGTCTGTAAGAGCAAAGGCAACATCGATATTTTCATGCTTGCCGATGACTTGGTCAAAAATAAGCCATTCTCCAGCAGTTGTTTTGTAAACGTTAAGCTTTTTATGTCGGACTCTTACTTTAGAGCGTTTCTTTATCTGCTTCGCTTCTTCTTTTGTTAAAGTGATGTCAATTTTACGCGCTTTGGCTTTTCCGATTAAAATAGACTTTGCTTGCGCTGGAGTTAAAAATCTCTTGGCATATGACACACCACTGGTCATGAATAATCCTATTCCAGCCATAATACAGGAAGAGAGCATCTTTCTGCGGTTTAGATTGGTAAGATTTTCTGGCATAATAGAGATTTTCTATGGATGATATTTTTAATAAAGGAAATTAGCATCACAGTAGGGATCCACAACCCTACCATGATGCTTTCTACCGAATCTAATTATGATTAGATTATTAGAGAAAAACGACTTTGGATAATATCATTAACTTAGAACTCAAAGCCTACGGTGGCCCCAATATGCCATTTCTCGTGCTCATCCCAGTTTCTGCCGCTGGTATTGTTTGCTGCGTTTCTAGAATCATCACCGCCACCTTTAATTTGGTAAAGTGCTCCTACTGTAAACCACCAACCTTCTTCTGCATAGTGAATGGTAGGTCCTACGTAAGTTCCATATTGGAATTGACTACCTAAACGGAAATCAGATAAATCCCAACTTGAGCGTTGGTAGCCTTCTTCAAATTCTCCGCCTTCTTCAGGGTTAAGAAAGTCTGACTGCCAGCGTGCCTCGATACCTACAAACCATTTTGGCGCGATGCGGTATGAAACTCCAGCTGATAGATCGAATGCGATCTCTTCTTCTAAGACGTCTCCTGCTTTTCTTCTCTCAAATTCTGTTTTTGCGTTGAATGCGAATACTAATGTATCATCAAGGAAATTTTTCTGAATGAGGGCCTGTATGACGAATGAATCTTGGTCTATCTCTGCGCCATCTAATCTGTATGCCGAACGGTGCTCAAAAGAGGCGGCAAATGAGAGGCCGATGGGATCTTTGTAAGGTGAAAGTATATTATATTTTGCAGTTAGTTCAAATCCTCCATATTGGAACTTGTCAAATTTTCCACCAGCGCCGCCTTGTGTTTCAAACATTGGATTAAGTTCAGGGTCGTCTACTGAGTAGCTATGATTGAAGAGCATGATCTCAGCTCCTACAGTGAGTTTATCTGTGATGCCGTATTCAATTTCTGGACGAATATCATCGAAGCGATAATTGCCTGAGTCTTTGCCTAGACGTGAAATATCAGATAGTTTAAATTCCCAGCTACCTTTTGGACGTGTGTCTGTGCCTTTAGTGTAAAGCCAGAGATTTTCTTCAGCTGCAGCTGATCCTGCTGACAGGAGTAGACCTGCGCAGATGATTATTTTTGTTTTTTTAGTAATTTTCATATTAAGATCGTCTTGCGGATTGGTAGATAGTGCTATTGAGACCTAATATCAATAATAAAATTGACTTTTTAAATAAAGTATAGATTTTAAGCCCATGCTCAAACGCAACTCATCCCATGCCAGTCAATGCTACTCGCCTCTAAATTTTTGTGGAAAAAAAAATATGGCGCAGGCTTTTTTTACTCTCTTTTTTTTGATGAATGCTGCTTTAAATGCACAAGAAGTAGATTTAATGACTGAAGAATTAGAAACAACTACAGTCACAGGGCAGAGAGTAACTTTAGAATGGATAGATCAACCGTTTAGTGTGGCAGAAATTAGAGTAGATGATGAACTCATTCAGCAGAGTAAAAATTTAATAGAAAGCTTACGCTACACTCGGGGAGTGATGGTGCAGAAGACTGCAAATGGTCATGGTTCACCTTTTATAAGAGGATTTACAGGCTATAGAACACTGGCGATGATCGACGGTGTGAGATATAATAACTCTGTGTATCGTGATGGGCCAAATGAGTATTTTTCACTAATCGATAAAGATGCCTTTGAGCGTATAGAGCTAGTGCATGGGCCTTCATCTGTCGTGTTTGGAAATGATTCTATTGGGGGGACATTAAATTTGGTCACTCGTGAGACTGAGTATTTAGAAAGAAACGGGTTTTATGCTCAGCATTACTTAAGCTACCGATATGCAAATGCGGAGCAGAGCCATCAGGTACGTAAGCATTATGAGCTAGGTGTGGGTGGAGATTGGGGTTTAAGAGTGGGGCTGGGCTATAGAAACTATGGAGATGTTAGAGCTGCAGAAATCGGCACTCAGAGAAATACTGGCTATACAGAATCTTCTTTTGATATGCGTTTTGATCAATCTATCAATGATCTTTGGAGTCTCACTGCGGTGCATCAACAGCTGGAGCAAGATGATGTATGGCGCACACATTCGACTGTGTTTGGTATTAGTTTTGCTGGGACAACAGTGGGTTTAGACTTGCGTAGGCTGAAGGATCAGCATCGATCGCTTAGTTATGTGAAGCTTCATGGTGAAGTAGATAGTCAATGGATAGATCAATTAACATTCAATTTATCGTATCAGACTTGGGATGAAGATGGAGATAGAATCCGTAGTGATGGCAGAAGAAATGAAGACTACTTTGACTCTAAAATGTGGGGTGTGGATATACAAATGCAGACATTTTTTGATGAGGTAGAGCTAACTTATGGATTAGATTTCTATCAAGACAATGTGGACTCTGGTAGAATAGATACGAGTGCTGATGGCCTTATGAGAACGCAAAGAATACAAGGTCCCGTAGGTGATGGGGCCCGATACAATCAATTCGGAATCTATGCTAAAGCTGAGTGGGAGGTGAGCGATAAGATGAAATTTAGCATAGGGAGTAGATATGCTAATGTGCATGCTAGTGTGGCTAGATATGAAGATCCTGTGACAGGTAATACGACAAGTTATTCTGATCAATGGAGTGACTTTATAAGCTCTGCGCGTATTAGTTATTCAGTAGATTCAGCGGATACAACAAAGCTATGGCTTGGTGTTAGTCAGGCATTTCGAGCGCCAAATATTGCCGATGTAACGAGGTTTGGTGCGAGTCGCTCAGACGAAATAGAGGTTGCGGCTCTGGGTTTAGAGCCTGAGAAATTTTTGAGTTATGAAATAGGGTTAAAAACAGAAACAGACAGCTTTCAAGGTGGAATAAGCTACTACTATACGCAGATAGATGACTATATCACGAGCACTCCTACGGGTAACATTCGCGATGGTCAAACGGAGGTGAATAAGCAGAATAGTGCCAAAGGTTACGTGCATGGAGTGGAAATGTTTGCTAGTTATGAGCTTAGTAACTCTGTGAGTGTGTGGGGAAATGCAACATGGGTTTATGGTGAACTAGAGGAGCCGAGCCTAACATCGAGTGTAGGAACTAGTGAGCCACTCAGCAGGCTAGCGCCACCCACATTAAATGCAGGATTAAAATGGCAAAGTATCGACCAGAAATGGTCTGTTGGTATCGCAGCGCAGTTCGCCTTAAAAGCTGATGAGTTAAATTCCAGAGATGGAAGTGACACGCAAAGAATCCCTCTTAATGGGACACCAAGTTATTTAAAAATAGATGCGTATGTTAGCTATATGATGAACGATCATTACCAATTTCAATTAGGTGCCAATAATTTACTAAATGAGGTGTATCGTGTTCATGGTTCAGGTGTAAATGAACCAGGATTTGGTTTGAATTTTGGTGTGAAAGTGCATTTTTAGCAGAGTCTTCAATACACATATGAGTAATAGTTAATAGGTATGAAGAAAAAGAAAATAAGATGGAATAAATGGCACCGAGTAGTGCACTATTGGGGAGCTCTAGCCTGTGCGTTACCGCTTATTATCGTCATCGTTACCGGCATTCTTCTGATGCTTAAAAAAGAAAGCTTATGGATTCAGCCTGCTTCAATGAAAGGCTCTGAGGTTATTCCTAAAGTAGAGTTTACTGAGGTTTTAAAAATGGTGAAGTCAGTCCCAGAGGCGAACATTAAAAGTTGGGATGATGTTAAACTATTAGATGTTAGGCCATCAAAGGGGATTATAAAAGTACGTGCGAAAAATAGATGGGAAATTCAATTGGATGCTGCAAACTGCGAGGTATTGCAAGTGGCTTATAGGCGTTCAGATCTTATCGAGCAGATTCATGATGGAAGTTTTTTTCATGATTCTATAAAACTATGGGTTTTCCTCCCTTCTGCTGTGCTAGTGTTAGTGCTATGGATCACTGGTATGTATTTGTTTGTGAGTAAACAATTACTAAAATTCAAACGTAAATCACAAAAGAGACTTAAGGATGAAATTGTTTAAGGGTTATGTATCGTTTATATTGCTGAATTGGTTCATTGCTGTCAGTATAAGTATGATAGTAGGAATTCTCTTTTTGGATAAATTCACTGTGCATAGATTACCGATAGTAGTATATAATATCTGGGTGATTACTGTCTTGGGCTTACCTGTCGGATTAATTTGTAGTATTTATCCTAGGAAAATCAAAGGCTCGGTAGCGGCTACCATCATTCTACTGGTGCTAAGCCATACTTTACCTGAGATTTCATTTCCTACGCCTAAGTCAATCATCTTCATAGGATCTGAGGGAGAAGATAAAATTGTGGATGAAGGGAATTTAGACTCAGTAGATAAGGATTCTTCAGGTGCTGAAGATGAGATGGAATTGCCAGATGAGATGTGATTGAATCTTCATGATTGCAATGGCTCCTTTAAAGCAGAAAATGGAATTGAGTTATATTTTTGTGCTTTTCTGGGCTTTCGTTTCATTAAGCTATTCCGTAACTATGTTTGCATTTTAGCGAAATAATGAATCCTCATCAATAGTTCAAACACGCCATTTAAAATATTTTTGACTTTGATTCTTTTTCTGAAATAAATAGAATTGAAATATTATTAATAATGAAAATTACAAATCTAATTTACCGCTCTATTTTAAGTCCTCTTTTTACTCTCTTTTTCTCTGCTTCATTGGTGATAGCTAATGAGTTTGAATTGGCGGATGAAGCATTGAGTAAGAAAGCTTATAGCTTCGATGGTGTCAATCTTCAGCAGAAAGCACCTGTCAAATCTTTAGGATATTTCAAGAATGCAACAAAAGGGCATCCGCGTGTTTATCTTACTAAGAAAAGGCTAAAGAAAATTAAGAGAGCGATAACTGTTAAAGGTTCTGACGCGCGGAATGCAGCTCTGCTTGTTTTAGAGGATGCAGACAAATTACTGAAAAAAAAACCTATTGCTTATGTGAAAAGTGGTAGACGTCTGTTGGGACCTGCTAGAGAAACTCTCAGTAGAGTTAAAACACTTGGACTGGCTTATCATCTTACAAATAAGGCTAAGTATGCTGATGCGGCTAAGAAAGTTATTATGGCTGCTGCCCGTGTCTCTGATTGGAATCCAGGACATTACTTAGATACTGCGACTTTAAGCCTTGCTCTGGGGTTGGGCTATGACTGGTTTTATGCTGATTTAAATAAATCCCAGTGTAAAGTAGTAGTAGATGCTATTGTGAAAAAAGGAATTGAACCATCTTGGCGTAAGCGGATGTGGTGGGTTGAAAGTAAATCTAATTGGAATCAGGTATGTAATGGAGGGCTAGGTATTGCTTCTCTCGCGATATGGGATGTAGAACCAGAGATAGCGGCTAAGACTCTAAAGCGTTCGTTAGAAGGAATTCCCTTTACCATGGATACCTATGCTCCTGCAGGAATCTATTCAGAGGGGCCTAGTTATTGGGCGTATGGTACCACTTACACGGTTAAGTTTATCAATGCTTTAGAGGATGTTATGAAGACAGATAATGGCTTATCTAAGTTTCCAGGTTTTCTGCAATCGCTAGAAACTATTAATTATCTCACTGGACCCTTAGGATTATTTCTCAATTTTTCTGATGGCTTCAGGTTTCGTTCATTCACAGCAGTTTCTTACTGGATAGCTAGGCGTCTTAAGAAATCAAGCTTACTATATTTTGAAAATACGCTTCTTAAAAAAGCGATATCGAGAAAGAAAAAGACTGATTATGCAATGTATCTCATTTGGGGAAGTTATGCGGTAAAAGCTAAGGCTCCTAAGCGACTGAACTGGCATGGCAAAGGAATGCAACCTATCGCTAGTTTTCGCAGTTCCTGGGATCGGAATGGTATGTTTGCGGCTATGAAAGGTGGAGTAAGTGGCACGGGGCATGGACATATGGATGTAGGTGGCTTTGTGATCGACTCCGATGGAATGCGTTGGGCATCAGATTCTCCCTCACAAAGTTACCTGCGAGAAGAAAATGCTAGGGCGAAGGCGAAAGCTAAGGGAGAGCCTTTTGAACCAGCTTTTTATCGTGAACGATGGAGTCATAATATATTGGTAGTTAACGGTGAAAAGCCAGTTTTAGGTTCTCAGTCCCCCATGTTAGAGTATTCTGGTAAAAAACAAAATCCGTATGTCATATTCGATCTCGCCCCAGCTTATAATAAGCAGCTGAAGAATTCCAAGCGTGGCATGCGTATTTATCGTGATAAGAGTATTATTATCCAAGATGAGTTTACTACATTAAATAAAGCTAAAAATACTATACGTTGGGCAATGCTTACGCTTAACAGTCCTACGGTTTCGAGGAAATCTATATCAAAAGATGGTAAAAAATTAATACTCTACGACAGAAAGAAGAAAAAATCTATGCAGATGGAGATACTTAGTCCGTCGAATGCTAAATTCGATGTAGTAGTAGTAAATTCCCAACCTTATATTCGAGATTTTGATAAGATCAGTAAAGATGCTCGGCAAGTTCTTATTAACTTACAATTGCCAGCTAACAAGAAAGAAACTCTTACTGTTTTGTTTAGGCCGGGAAGTGTCACAGCTACAAAATCTGTCCCAAAAGTAGTTCCTCTTAGGAAATGGAAAAATCTGTGAAGGCTTTAATGTCAAAATGTTAAGGTATGAAACTAAACAATAGTTTTCAAAAATGTGAGATGATAGATTTTTCTAGCCTAAGTATGGACTGGCGGCTCTGTAGTGGGTAACTATTTTAGGTGAAATACACATTCTTAATGCTTTATAAGGATCTTTTAGAATTAAGATGGATGTTAGCTTTGCTCAGGATCTGAGTAATTTTCTATATTTTTTAATCATGATTCTTTCAAGACCATTAAAAATAATGGTAATTTAAATCATATTAATGTAAGATTTTTCAAAATTCAAAGTATTGATATAAATTAACTATTAGATAACATATGAAAAAATTAAAATTACTTTTCCTAGCAATGACTCTAGGGATACTGACAATGTCGGTAGAAGCTCGTAGATGGACTAGTGCCAATGGCAAGAAATCATTTAACGCAAGATTAAAGTCATACGATCCTGAGTCTGGAACAGTCGTAGTGATTAAAGCAGGAGGAAAGAAGGCGAAGTTCAATCAATCGATTTTATCACTGGCTGATATCGAGTATTTGAAGAAAAAGGGTGCGGTAACGGCCGAGAAACCAGGAAGTTCGTCAAAATCTAAGGTGAAGAAATTGCCTGCAGTCTTGCCCGATCCTGATGGGAAAGAGGCTGATATGAGCAAGCCTGTCAAAGTATTTATACTTATGGGACAGTCTAATATGGTAGGATTTGGGACGTCATCAGCTCTTAAGGGGTTGGCTCCAAATAAATTTCCTTATCTTGTGGACGATGCGGGGGAGTGGACAGCGCGTAAGGATGTAAGAAATGTTTTTGTGATGTCTTCAGGATCACCTAGCTATAAGAATATATTTAACGATTGGTTAGGTGGTGGCAATGGCTCTGGTGCTAAAAGGGGCAAATTTGGACCAGAAATAGGTATCGGTTATTATCTAGGATATGTGCTAGACGAGCCTGTGCTGATTCTCAAATCTTGTATTGGTAACCGCAGTTTAGGTTATGATTTACTTCCTCCTAGCGCTGTTGGCACAGGTGCTCGTGGTTTATCTTATGAAGGAAATAAAACAGGCTCTCCAAGAACAGTCAAAGCTGGTTCTTGGTATGCGGGAGTGCAGTATGATAGTGATACATATTCTGCACAAGATGTGTTAAAAAACATTGGTAAATATTACCCAGGAGCAAAGAAGTATGAGATTGGAGGCTTTTTCTTTTGGCAAGGAGCTAAAGACCTTGGAAAAAGTGGTAGTGCTGAAAATTATGAGAAAAACCTTGTTCACTTGATCAATGATCTTCGTAAAGACTATAATGCACCAAATGCACCTTTTGTATGTGCTACTATGGGACAAGCTGCAAAAAATAGTAGAGGAGCTGGTGGTATGATAACAGATGCTCAACTAGCGGTAGACGGAACAACTGGTAAGTACCCAAAATTTAAAAATAATGTGCGAACATTTTACTCACATCCTGTTTCTAAAGGTGGAGCGAATGGTCACTACGGTAATGATGCGAACACTTACATGAGTGTAGGAGAAGGTATGGGTAAAGCTATGGTCGAACTTTTACAGAAAAGATAAATTAGAATTACTTTAATGCAGCATACTTATTTAAAATAAAAGTGTGCTGCATTTTTAATATGAAACCATTCTTAATAGCTTTCTTATGTATTGTGAGCCTGTCTTATGGTCAGGCTAATATTACGGAGGGTTTTAAAAGATTACCACTTAGAGGTGAATCATTTCAATTTAATGGGAATGATGCTTTTATCATTCTACCTAAAAACATTTCGACTGATACGCCGTGGATTTGGTATGCTCCTACACTCAAAGGCCTTCCATCGAGTGCAGAGGTTTGGATGTTTAAGCGGTTTTTAGATAAGGGGATTGCTATTGCAGGGATTGATATTGGTGAGTCTTATGGAAGTGTAGCTGGACGGAAGGTTTATAATGAATTTTATCAGTATCTTATCTCACAACGTAAATTTTCCCAAACGCCTTGTTTATTCGCGCGTAGTCGGGGTGGCCTGATGCTTTATAATTGGGCTGTAGTGAACCCTAAAAAAGTGAGTGGTGTTGCAGGTATTTATCCTGTTTGTAATTTAAAAAGTTACCCAGGCCTTATAAAAACGGCGAAGGCTTATGGAATGTCTGTTACTAAATTAAAATCAGAATTAAATAAGCATAATCCTATTGAACGCCTTGCTCCCTTGGCTAAGGCAGGAGTTCCTATTTTGCATTTGCATGGAGCAAAGGATAAGTTGGTGCCTTATGATCAAAATACAGCATTACTCGTGGAAAAATATAAGAAAATGGGAGGAACGGCTAAAGCTAAGCTTTACAAAAAACAGGGCCATAATATGTGGAAGGGATGGTTTCAATCAGAAGAGTTCACAATATTTGCCATTCAGTGTGCTCTAAAAGTAGATAAAACGGTGTCAAAATGAGAGCGCATAATTCTATAAAAATTAACATCTTATTATTATTTATATTAGGCGCTTTATTTGTTCATGCTAAAGAGGTGTCATATCGCGATTTTGGCGCCAAGGGTGATGGTAAGACAAATGATTATGAAGCGATAAAGAAAGCGCATGATTATGCTAATAAAAAAGGATTTCCAGTAAGAGCAAATGATAAGGCTACTTATTATATTGGTGATGTTAGTGCTACGATAAAAATTAAGACTAATACCAACTTTGGTTCAGCAACTTTTATCATTGATGACAGAAATATTAAGAACTTTAGAAACCATGTCTTTGTTGTTCAATCTTCTTATAAACATATAAAAATTGAAAATATAACTAAACTTCTCAAACGTGATTCTAGGATTCGCACTAAATTAAAAAGGGAAAGTGTGGTGGTAATTACGAATGATAAAGTGAAACGTTTTGTTAGGTATGGAGCGAATAAGAATGCAGGGAGTGCGCAAACTGATACACTTTTAGTAGATAGAAAAGGTCGCATAGACCGATCAGCCCCTCTTATTTGGGACTTCAGGCATATTAGTAAAATGATAGCTTATCCTATAGATAAAAAGATTTTAAAAATTAAAGGAGGGAAATTTATTACGATTGCACATTCTAAAAAACACTCAAGCTACGTTTTTCGCGGTATAGGTATTACACGTTCTAATGTAATAGTTGAAGGCTTAGAACACCATATCAAAGGTGAAGGTAAACAAGGAGCACCCTATAAAGGTTTCCTTAGTATTTCTAAATGTGCAAATATTACGTTACGAGATGTAGCACTAAGTGGACGCAGGTTTTACTATAAGCTAGGCAATTCAGGTCGAAAAGTGGCGATGGGGACATATGGGCTTTTCATGTCACATGCAGTTAAGGTTTTTTGTATTAATTGTAAACAAGTTAACAGTATTATGGATCGTAAATTATGGGGGATTATGGGGACGAATTTTTGTAAAGATATCGTTTTAGATGGGTGTAATCTTTCGCGATTTGATGCTCACCAAGGAGTGATGAATGTTACAATTCGAAATTCTACACTTGGCTATATGGGCATTCAGTTAACAGGATTTGGCAAATTTCTAGCAGAAAACACAACTGTGAAAGCAAATAATTTTATTAACTTAAGGAAAGATTACGGAAGCACCTGGAATGGTGAAATTAAGATTATTAACTGCCGAATTTTACCACAGAATAATCGGGAAATTGCAGTTATTACTGGTCGGAATACCGGACAGCATAATTTTGGTTATAGAACTTATTTAGGGCAAAAAATAATTATTGATAAACTCGTTATTAAAGATGGGAAGCAGAAAAAAAGATATAAAGGGCCTGTCATTTTTGGGGATTTTAACCCGCAGATGATTAATAAATCATATAAACCTCCGTATCCTCAGGTGTTGCCAAAACTTATTGCGTATAGAGGAATAAAAACTGAGAAAGGTAAATCGGTTAGACTGAGTAAAAATACCTTTATGTTTAAAGGGGTGAAGTTACTAAAAAATAGAAAATAGGAGGAGGTATATCGTGACTATTAAAGGATAAATGCTTTTGTATGACTCATTAATAAATAATTATTATTCTAGTGCCTTCTGGATTGGAGTGCGCTTTTGTAGCGTAGAATACCCCGATAAATAGAAGTTGCTATTTTACGTTGGTAAACTTTGCTTTCGATAAGTAAGGCTTCTGTAGGATTACTCATGAAGCCTCCCTCAATTAAAATAGCTGGATGCTGGATGTTTGAAAGAACGCTAAATCTGGCACGTTTAACACCTCTGTCTGGCACGTTATTTTTTCTGGTTAATTCGTTCATTTGGCCGTGAACAGCTGTAGCTAGTGCTATGTTTGCAGAGTCATGATGATTACCATTTTTAAAATTGAAGTCTGATTTTTTAATGCCTCTGCCATAGTGGGCTACGCCTTTTGGAGATAATGTGAAGGTTTCTATGCCCCTTGCAGATATACGGCTACTAGCATTAAAGTGTATCGAAATAAAAATTGCGTTTTTGTAGCGGTTAGCTAATGCTACCCGTTGTTTGAGCGAAAGGAAAACATCAGAATTACGAGTCATGATCACGTTGTAGCCCTTTCCTGTTAATCCTGCTTTTAAAATACGAGCTACCTTAAAATTATATTCGGCTTCTGTGCCATACCTATTCACCGCTCCTGCATCTTTGCCGCCATGGCCGGGATCGATAATAACGGTGTTAAAAAATTTAGCAGCAGGGATGAATTGTGGTTTTAAGATGGGAGCGATCATCTTATCTACATCTAGTTTAGAAATTAGGTTTTTTGTGCCAGATGAAGAGACTGCTGAGCTCAGGCCAAATTTAAGTTTATTCATAAAGCAGACTTTACTCCCTTTGATAAATTCTATCTTTAGTGCAAATTTCTCGGTGTTACCTACTCTTAAACCAGGTTTATATAGGGTGATTTTTTTTCCGGCAATTTTTAACTGAGGGAAGCCATATTGAGTTTTGAGACTTCTTACAGAAACATAGTCTTTTCCCTTGTGTTTAATGGTTTCTAGTAGTGCTTGAGAATTGAGAGCTGTGGATAATAAGGTGATAAGCAGAGCTAGCCATTGATAATTCTGCGTAGATGTCCTGAATTGCATAATATTGAGAATATTGATTAACGAGAAATAAGAATTTAGAAGTTTTACATGCTCATGACAACTTAAATAGTGAAAAGTGTAAAAAACGTATATATAGAGATTAATATTAAGGTCTTAGAGTTATTAACCAAAGCTTAGGAGATCTTTATTATTAGGGATAAAGACTTTTGAGATCTTTGTCATTTTTAGCTGTTTCTTGTAGCTTAGGATCTAATTTGAATGATTGATCTAGGCTGATTTTCGCGTCAACTAGATTCCCTAACACAGTATGGTAACATGCTAGGTTATAATGGTAGAGTGAATCTGAAAGTAGGGTTTTAGGTCCTGAAATTAGAAGACGAAGTGCATCGAGTGTGGCACCAGTCTCGTGCATACAAAATGCTGCATGAATGAAGTAAGCTTTCTCGTTACTATCAATGATACAGAGTTCCTGGGCAGTGGCAGAAGCTGGTTCCCAATGCTTTAGCATCATTTGCGTAGCGAGGAGTAATTCTTTGTAGCGTTCACTGTTTTGATCTGCGCACGGTGTATTGCGCAGCTCTACAAGGGCGTCTTCTGCCATTTCAAGTTGTAAATATCCTTCTGCTGCTTCTAATTCTCTCACATTGATATTTTCTGCATGCAGAGAGTACGAGTGCAAGTTTATTCATTGACTTTAGGTAATAAAAGATTAGTAATTAATATACTATTAATCTGCTTAGTCTCAATAATTGTTTTGCGACTAACAGGATAAAAAAATTATATACTTAAACTAGTCTTTACTACATCATGACAACGAAATTTTTTAACAAACTAAATATAATAGCAATGAGTTTACTTGCTGGATCGTTCACTACATTGTCAGCTGGGGCTATAAGTGAAGGTGAATCTGAAACCAAAGTTGAAAAAAAATCGGATAAAAAGCCTAGTTTTATAGTTACAGACAAGGAGATTAAATTTCCTGGCGTTACTGTGAATCGAGCAACTAAAGAGGTTCGTATTGATGCAGAGGTTTGTTTGCAAAATGGGATCCTAGAGTATGTGGTTGTGAGCCCTGACACTTTTGAGCATGAATCTATTTTCACCACTAAGGCAACGCCAGAATTCGTGCATGCCGCACTTTTGCTTTGCGGTCTAAAAGAGAGTCCTTTGGGAAGGATGCATAGCGGGCCGTGGGCTGAAAGTGCGATGAAGAAGAAACAATCTCGCGTGAAGATAGAAGTGGAGTGGAAAGAGGGGAAAGTTAATAAAAGGGTGAATCTAACTTCGATGATTATGGAAAGGGAAGATGATGACTATGATTCTGCTCTTCATCAGAAGAATGATGGACCTAAAACCCCTAAGAAAGGCTCACTAGTGCAGGATGCATGGATTTTTTCAGGCTCTTATATTTATCACAACAAGCGGACTAAAAAACAGATCTATGCAGCCAATAGCAGTGGTGTTTTAATAGGAGTGTGGCCTAATCCAAGTACAGTGATTCAATACGGAATAATGAGTGGGAATCCATATGAGGCGAATCATCTAGGTCTTGAAATAAATGATAAATTTGCACCTAAAACGGGAACAAAGGTTAAACTAGTATTTTCTCTTCATGATCTGAAAGAAATTGAAAAGGATAAGAAGAAAGCTTTAAAACTCAAAAACGAAACCCTAAGAAATAAAATAAAAAAGAGTAAATAGAATATTCTGAAACGGGTTCAGATTGAAGAGTTATTCTGCCCTTAGTATAATTCTATAGTAGAGTGACCTGGAGCAACAAGTATGTTTCTTTGCATACGAGTAAAAAAAATGATGAAATTTACTGTTCTTTGTGTGATTGTATCCAAAGTACTTTAAGGTTTATGTTTTGTGAAATGAGGTTGCTAGAGATGACTAAGCAGTTTATTCATCGCTACAGACTTCTTTTATGAATAATCAGACAGTAAAATCTAACAACGATACCGGAGTGGTTCTCGCTCTATGTTTAGTCTTTGTATCAGGATTTTTAGCACTCATTTATCAAGTGTTATGGATGAAGCAGCTTGGCTTGCTATTTGGTAATACGTCACATGCTTCCAGCGCGACACTAGTTTCATTTTTTGCAGGACTAGCGACAGGAAGTTGGTTTTTAGGAAAGCGTGTTTCTAAAGTGAAGAACCCGATGCAGACCTATGCTAAGTTAGAGGTAGGTATTGCCATTACAGCGCTACTTTACTTTGTGGTGCTGCTTTTGTTTCAGGGTATCTATCCAGCTATTTATCAGAGTGTTGGTAATGGGTTGTTGCTGTTGTTGATAAAGTTTTTACTTTCCTTATTATTGGTATTTCCACCTGCTTTTTTTATGGGTGGAACGATACCTGTGATGGGGCAATACATGGTTCGTAAGCGTGATGCATTCGCTAGAGTATCAGCGCTGATGTATGGTGTGAATACTCTGGGCGCAGCGAGTGGTGCTGCACTGGCTGGATTTTATTTGCCGATGTGGCTGGGTTATAATATGACTTGTGGATTAGCGATAGCACTATCTGTTGGTGTTGGTTTTGTTGCATTCCGATCATCTAAAACGGCTCTAGAAACAACGTGGCAAGGATTCCAGAGAACTGCTGAGCCAGCAGTGAAAGAACAAAAAAATATTCAGCTATCACGGCAGGAAAAACGTGAAAGAGCTAGAAAAAAAATACGAAAGAATAGGGTTAGAGAAGAGCTGGATTCTGGAGTAGGTAATGAACGAATGACTGCGTCTGAGCCTAGATCTATCACGATGTTGTGTTTCTTTTCAGGATTCGCAATTTTAGCATTAGAGGTATTATGGACTAGAATGTTTTCTCAGGTATTAGAGAATTCAGTTTATACATTTGCTGTAATCCTAGTAGTAGTTCTTATTTGCCTGGCGCTTGGAGCTCTCAGCAGCTCAATGCTTTCACGGCTTCGTATTCAGCCACTCACAATGTTAACTTTTCTTATTCTCATGGGTGCTGGAATGATATTAATGACTCCGCATATATTTATGTCTCTCACTAATGGTATGGAGCTTATTACCTCCATAGGAAGTTGGTCTGCATACATTTGGCTCGTATTTAATAAAGTGCTGATGACTGTGGGGCCATCTGCGCTTATTTTAGGAATGATTTTCCCTTATCTCATGAAAGCGGAAGAGGAGCATTTTAAGTCACCTGGGCTATCTCTTGGTAGACTAGCTACGATTAATACGATTGGTGCTATTGTAGGAGCGTTTGTCTGTGGTTTCATGATGTTAGATGGATTTGGGATGTGGCGGAGTATACAGATCATTGCGATTGTTTATTTATTCGTGGCACTGATTTTACCTCTCTACTGGGATGCACGGAGTATAGTGATGAAGGTTGTGTGTGGTTCTGTTTTACTGGCAACGATCATTTTCTTTAATCCTAGTAATTTCCCGCTGAAGAGTGTTGATCCAGCGAATGAGATTTCTAAAGAAGAGAAAATAATCGAAATCTGGGAGGGAAGTGATTGCACTGTAGCAGTCACAGAGAGTAGCCGCGGTGTGTCGATTAAGATAAATTCTGACTATAGCTTAGGGAATACTGATGCTTATATGTTAGAAAAATTACAGACGGATTTACCATTGTTAATATTCCCTGAAACAGAGAGTATTTTTTATCTAGGGCTAGGCACAGGGATTACTGCAGGGAGTGCTTTAGACCCTAAGCACAAAAACGTGAAGCGTGTTGTTGCTTGTGAGTTAGTGCCAGAGGTGATCATTGCGGCTGAAAAATATATAGCAACGTATCGTGACCCACGGTTGCCACCGAATACCGATATGACAGGAGGGCTATTTACGGATAAACGTGCGACTGTGTTAGCTGAAGACGGGCGTCATCACCTTATGGCATCGAATGAGAAATTTGATATGATTAATGCGGATCTCTTTGTTCCTTTCCGTTCTGGAGCTGGTAGTCTTTATTCAAAGGAGCACTATGAGAATGCTAAAAAGCGACTTACTAGGAGGGGTGTTTTTGTGCAGTGGTTACCGCTTTATCAGTTGACTAAAAATGAATTTTCAATTGTAGCTAAAACGATGATTGGCGTGTTTGATCAGGTTTCACTGTGGCGGCATAATTTTTATCCAGGTCAAGAGTTGGTCGCGTTAGTCGGTCATCTCAAAGGAGAAGGTCTCGCCACTAGTGATTTCGACAACAAAAAAGATAAATTTGAAGCTGTAAAGGGGAGAGATTATTATGATGTATTTAATCTGAGATTACCTTTAGATTCTCAGTCAGTCATGTTGTTTTATGGAGGGAATTTAACAGAATCTGGTAAGCTATTTGAGGACTATCCAATCAACACGGATAATAAACCAGTGATAGAATACCAGGCACCTAGAAGTTATCGTGGGAAATCTATGGATAAAAGTCCTTGGTTCACTGGTGCTGCATTTGCAGACTTTGTTGATCAAATACAGAAATTATGTCCGCCAGAAAATGATCCATTGCTTAAGAGTCGTAACCAAGAGAACCGGTTACTACCATTAGCAGGAAGTGCTTTTCATCGCGCTTTCATAGGTACTGTAAATAGAGATCAAGGCGGTACCCAAAAAGCGTGGTCAGATTTTATCGATAAATGGTTGAATAGAGAATAGAAGAGTTTCCTTCAGGTCATAGATGCTCACGATCTGATAGATCCGCCCAATATTTGTAATTGGTTAGAGGCATTCTTTAGTAGAGAGACAGTGGGTGGAATTTGTAATTTTAACTGCTTGGGGAAAGCTCTGCGAAAGACCTTTATGGCGATAATGCTTAGCCAAGAAAATCGATGATTTCCTGTAAGTCTGGTTTGATTAAAGTCGCTACTTTTTCTAAATCTGAGAGACATGCTAGGCGTTCGGGGATAGCTATGTTCCCTTTACCTAGCTCTTCTTCCACCGTGTCTATAAACTTTGATGGGTGGGCAGTTTCTAGAATGATTGTGTAGGTTTGTGCGCCTGCTTCTGCTGCGGCTTCTTGCCAGATCTGCGATGCTAGCCAGCCAACGGCTCCATGGGGGTCTATGGTGTAGTCAAAGCGTGATTTGACTTCTTTGATCGCAGCGCGTGTTTCATCATCATCAAATGCGAGTCCACTGATATTCTCACGCATGGCATTCCAGTCATTTCTAAAAATGTCTTGCATACGTGCGAAGTTTGATGGCGCACCTACATCCATGGCATTTGAGACGGTTGAAATGGATTTCACAGGGTCATAGTTTCCGTCTGCTAAGTAGCGAGGAACGACGTCGTTGATGTTTGTAGCAGCTATAAATTGTCTTATTTTAAGTCCCATTTGTTGGGCGATGAGTCCAGCTGTTAGATTCCCGAAGTTGCCGCTAGGGATGACAAATGTTGGCTCTACGCTTGGTAAATCTTGATATCTATCTAACAGTTGGCGTGCAGCGTGAAAGTAGTAAAATGACTGAGGGAGCAATCTGGAAATATTGATCGAGTTTGCTGAGGTGAGGTTGTGTTTATGCGCTAGCGTAGTATTTAGGAAGCAGGCTTTGACCATGCGCTGGCAGTCATCGAAGCTGCCTTCTACTTCCAGTGCTGAAATGTTTCCGCCTAGTGTGGTGAGCTGTTTTTCTTGGAGGTCACTGACGCCATCTTTTGGGTAGAGGATAATGACTTTAGTTCCTTCTACATGATGGAATGCGGAGGCTACTGCGCCTCCAGTATCGCCAGATGTAGCCACTAATACGGTGAGTTCTTGTGTGTCGTCTTTGGTGAGGTAAGCCATGAGACGTGCCATAAATCTTGCTCCAAAATCTTTGAAGGCGAGTGTTGGTCCATGGAAAAGCTCTAAAATGTTAGAGTCTTCTGATAGCGGAACAAGTGGTGCGTCGAAGTTGATTGCATCATCCACTATTTCTTTGAGATATACTGCGGGAATAGCGTCTTGGAAGAAATTTTTCGCTATGTGATAGCCTAGTTCACTAAAGCTCATCGTGCGCCATTTTTCCCAGAATGAATCAGGAAGTGGGGAGATACTTACTGGCATATAGAGGCCGTTATCTGCAGGGAGTGAACGGATGACGGCTTCTTTGAGGTCTACTCTTAGATCTGGGTTGTTAGTGGAGTAAAATTGCATGATTTTTCTGGGAGCGTTGCTTTTGTTTTCAGTTTTAATACTGAGGTTTCATGTTGCTAATTTATTTAGTCGACTACGTGGACGCCTTGTTGGTTGATTTGGGAGACGTAGGTTTGGTTTTCTAGGTTGATATCGGTAAAGACTTTTGAAACGGCACTTACTACGTTGTTTGCTATTTCCTCACCTTCGCAGAGAGCAAAGACGCTAGGGCCTGCACCTGATATGGAGAAGCCTAGGGCGCCGTTTGCTAGTGCTGCGCGTTTTGCTTTATAAAATTCTGGGATGAGTTTTTGGCGATGCGGCTCGGCGATGACATCATGAATAGAGCGGCTGATCATACCGTAGTCTTCTTGAATTATGCCGCAGATGAGCCCACCAAGATTTCCGATCTGCTGAGTGGCATTAATGATGGGGATCTCAGTGGGTAAAATTTCGCGAGCTACTTTGGTTAGAATTTGTATGTCTGGATGCACGACTGCAGCCCAGAGGTTTTTGGGGACGGGGAGTTGTGCTATGTCTAGCTCTTGATTAGAGCGAATAAATACAATTCCACCTAATAATGAGGGACCTACGTTATCTGCGTGGTAAGCTCCGTCTGCGCTAGCTTCACCGGTCATGGCAAATGGTAGCAGTTGTTTTTTAGCGAGTGGTTCACCGATGAGTTTGTTGACAGCGTATGCGCCAGCCACTGCTGAGGCTGCTGAGGATCCTAGCCCGCTACCAAAAGGCATTTTCTTATGGATCTCCATTTCTATTCCTCTATCCAGCATGCCTAGATGGCGGAGTAGATCTTGAGCTGCTACTCCAGCAGTGTTGCCTTCCAGGGATTTGGGGAGCTTACCGCCGTCACCAGTGATTTTGGTGATACGGAGTCCAGATTTATCTGATAACCGGACAGTAATTTCATCTCCAGGAGCATCTATTGCAAAGCCAAGAACATCATAACCACAAGCCACATTGGCTACGGTGGCTGGTGCGAATACGGTTACTTCTCTGAGAGCTTTATTATTTACTGCTAGGTCTGACGGCGTTTTTGGCATTTACTCTTGTTACAAAGAGTAGTGGTATTATCAAGCAGATAGAATGACATAGAGATAAAATTTTCACTCTTGCATATCGCTCCGGATACTCTCAAAGTTATAGCCATGTCAAATCCCCGCGATCAACCTAGTAAACCATGTTGCCAGAATATTATTTTGGTGGGGTTTATGGGATGTGGGAAGTCTACCATTGGCAGGGAAATTGGTATCCAGCTTAATTATCCATTGGTGGATACAGATAGTCTGATAGTAGAAAATGTAGGTATGAGTGTGTCTAAAATTTTCTCGCAATATGGGGAGCAATATTTTCGTGATTTAGAGACAGATCTTGTGAGTCAGATTTGTAGTAAAAATACTTCAAAGCAAATTATATCTACTGGCGGAGGGCTTCCATTAAAGGATGAGAATAGAAAGATGCTCAGAGGCCTTGGCTATGTGGTGTGGCTGCATGCTAGCGTAGATACGGTGCTGGACCGTACTAGTAAGTCTAACCATAGACCGCTTCTAAAAACTGATAACCCTAGGAAAAATATAGAAAAGATGCTTTTGGAGCGTGAGCAGATTTATGGAAATGTTGCTAACTTAACCATCAAAACGGATGAACTTGAGATCTCAGAAACTGTACATGGCATCATTGAAAGCGCTAATTATTTTTTCAGTAATTATTGAAAATACAATAATATCAAAAAACAGGTTGCATGTTTGTCAAATTAATACATAGTTTATGTAATCAACTAACACTCCTTAACTATGGCTATTCTAAAAGCGCTTACACCATTCACAGACGCTAAAGGGAAAATTCCTTTTGAGCTTGTTCGACCTGAAATACGAAAAGTAGAAAAACAGATCTCCGAGCAGGTGAATGCTTTTGATCCAGGCGTGGCTCCATATATTGATTATATTTGTAATACGAGTGGTAAGCGTATTCGGCCTGCATTAGCTATTTTAACTGCTGGTGCGGTTGGAAATATTAATGATGAGAATATTAAGATTGGAGTGGTCATAGAGCTTATACACATGGCGACTCTCGTTCATGATGACATCATCGATGAAGCTACTACACGCAGGAAAGAACTCACTGCAAATGCAAAGTGGGGGAATGGCATGGCGGTTCTTTTAGGGGATGCACTCTTTTCACACGCATTGTTACTTGCTACGGAATTTGATGATATTACGATCAATAGGAAAGTGGGGCTGGCATCACGTGAGGTCTGCGAGGGCGAGGTGATTCAGAGCCAGCGCAGATTTGATCTTACGCTTACAAAAGAGGAATATTTTAAAATTATTTCTATGAAGACTGGTGCGCTGTTCGCTGCTGCTACTGGGATTTCTGCAAATCTATCTGGAGCTAGTGAAGAAGTGGAAACCGCGCTTTATGATTATGGTATGAAACTAGGAACTGCTTATCAGATCTATGATGATTGTGTGGATCTAGTCGGTAGCGAAGATGCTATCGGGAAAACGCTAGGAACTGACCTTGAAAAAGGGAAACTCACATTACCGATGTTGACATTATTAGAGCAAGCTACGGATGATCAGCAGACAAAGCTTAATAAGCGCATCATAAATCAAGAGCCGCTGGATTTTGAGGTTCTTGTTGGCATAGCAGACTATGCGGGAGCCATAGAAGGTGCTTTAGATACAGCATCAGAAATGTTAGTAGAAGCGCGAGACGGATTAAATTGTCTTGAAGATTCTAAATACACCACGGGATTAATCGAAATCACACATTATCTAGATGATCTGATTGACAAGTGCAGAAAATAGTTACTTATTATTACCGCTATGGAGAAATTCCTTATTTACAAACTTATTCATTATACAGGCATCTTTTTATTGATGATATCTTTCGGCTCGCTGTTCACTAAATATAATAAGTGTGCAGTCATTGGCCATGGTATTGGCTTATTCTTGATTCTTCTTGGAGGATTTGGTATGCAGGCTGTTATGAAAGATGCTTATATTTCACAATTTGGTGCGAGTATTCCAAAGTGGATGATCGCTAAACTTATCATCTGGGGGTTCTTTGGCGGAGCGATTGTTTTGGCTAAACGAGGTATACTAAAAGGTTCTGTGGCGTGGATAGTAATAGTAGGCTTAGCTTTCACAGCGGCTTATTTTGGGCTGACAAAGCCATTTTAGAATAAAAAGTTATGAAATTTAAATGGCTACATATCGTCTGTATTGTTGGTATTGTGGCCTTTGCCTTTATGTTTAAAAATCATTTTAAAGAAGAGCTTGTCATCGAATCAGCTTCAGAATCTGGACTTGATCCCGATAAAATGATCTCTAAATCGGTTTTCGACACAGCCACCTTTGGGATGGGATGATTTTGGGGGCCAGACTCTCAGTTCGGGAGCGTTAAGGGTGTTCTGAGGACGCGTGTAGGCTACTGCGGTGGAGACAAGGAAAAGCCGACCTATCGAAAAATGGGTGATCATACAGAGGCTATATCCATAGATTATGACCCAGCGGTCATTAGTTACGCGAAGCTTTTAGATTATTTCTGGGCTGGTCACAGATGCGATCGTAATAATACAAGTATACAATATCAAAATGCTGTATTTTATAGAAATGCTGAGCAGAAGAAATTGGCGGAAATTTCGTTAAAGGCTAAAGCGCTAAGCTTGGGGGTTTCTGATGAAAAGGTGGCGACTAAAATTTTGCCTGTGAAGGAATTTACCTATGCGGAGAAATATCACCAGAAATATGCGATTCGCGGTGAGATAAGACAGGCTTTGGATGAACTGTATTCTGATGCTAAGTCGCTCGCAGATTCCACTGCTGCTACTAGAATTAATGCTTACCTGGGGAGCGGTATGGAGCAAGATAAAGAACAATTTCTGGAAGAACTCAGCAAGTATGAGTTACCAGAAGATCTCGAAAATGCAGTTCGTAAACGCATAGCTAGATAAGGTGACAGAGGTTTTTAGTCTCCAGGCTAGAACTTACAAAAATCACAAATGAAAAACCCTCACTTGATTATAAAGTGAGGGCTTTGAATTTTTTTTATTACTAGTTTTAGAGGTTAGATGCCAAAGCGCTCGTAGCGTTTGATGGTGAGAGTGTCACCGAGGTCTTTGCCTTTCGCTTCTAGAAGCTTAGAGATGCTTAGATCTGGGTCTTTCACAAATGCTTGCTCAGTGAGAACTTGCTCGCTGTAGAACTTGTTGATCTTGCCGACAAGAATCTTGTCTATGATTGCCTCTGGCTTACCTTCTGCAAGGAGTTGCTTGCGGTTGATCTCATTTTCTTCTTCTACCACAGTGCCGTCGATGTCATCACGTGAGAGCCCTGTTGGGCTCGCCGCTGCAATGTGGAGAGTAATGTCTTTAAGGAGTGTGGCGAAGTCAGCATTGCTTGCTGTCTCTGCATTTTCACAGCCTACTTCTAAAAGAACACCTACTTTACCACCCATATGAATGTATGATCCTACAGATCCGTTTCCAGATACTTCAAAGCGTGCGAGGCGTGAAATTTTGATCACTTCACCAAGCTCAGTAAATTTTGCTCCGAGAGCATTTTCGATTGTGCCTTCGCCGAAAGATATTGCGAGCGCTGCGTCAAGGTCTGTCGCTTCGCTGTTGGCTATTGCTGCGAGAATTTCTCCCACCCATGCTTGGAATGCATCGTTCTTAGCAACGAAGTCTGTCTCGCAGTTTACTACTGCGAGGATGCCTAACTGAGAGCATTCTGCTACGTGAGTAGCTACGATGCCTTCAGAAGTATCACGGTCTGCACGATCACTGCGCTTAGCTTCTCCCTTTTCACGGAGGAGTTTAGCAGCGGCTTCTAGGTCACCGTTAGTTTCTGTGAGCGCTTTCTTGCAAGCCATCATGCCTGCACTTGTTTGTTGACGCAGTTCCGAAACTGCTTTTGCTGTAATAGCCATTTCTTTTATTGTGATTTGAAATTGTTATAGAATGATTAAATTTAATTATCCTTTCTTTCCAACTACGATGGAATCAACAAGATTCTGAAGTAGGATGCGGATAGAGCGGATAGCATCATCGTTTCCAGGGATTGGGTAATCTACTTTCGCTGGATCAGCATTTGAATCAACGATAGCGATGACTGGAATGTTGAGGCGGCGAGCTTCTGCTACTGCTATTGTCTCACGCGCAGAGTCCACAATTACGATTGCGTCTGGAAGTTTATCCATGTCGCGCACACCGTCTAGGTTACGGAAGAGTTTTTCGCGTTCACGTCCGAGTGCTGCGAGTTCTTTCTTAGACATTGCTTTGAATTCGGCAGACTTCTCGATGTCTTCAAGATACTTGAGGCGTTCTACAGACTTGCGGATAGTAGATAAATTAGTGAGTGTTCCACCGAGCCAGCGATGATTGACGTAGTATTGACCTGCGGCACCTGCTGCTTCTTTCACGGCTTCTTGCGCCTGGCGCTTACATCCTACGAAGAGGATTTTCTTACCCTTACTGGCTAAATCACCGAGGTAGTTGCTCGCTTTATCGAGGCACTGCACAGTTTTCTCTAGGTCAATGATGTAAATACCGCCTTTGTCCTTCATGAGGAAAGGTTTCATCTTCGGGTTCCATTTGCGCGTCTGGTGTCCATAATGAACTCCAGCGTCAACCATCTCTTTTATTAATTCGTTTACCATTGTGTGTAAGTCGCTTGCCTTGATTCAGGCTAGCTTAGTTAGTGTGAAAAACCCGTCGCATTTAGGGTCCTCGCTTGCCAGTATTTTTCGTTTTTATGCGACGGCTAAAAACAAGCGCGCGCGGGCTTAACCTATTGAGCATGATTTAGCAAGGCAATAGATGATTCTTTTTAGAAAAAAGATGGGTTTCTACAGGTAATTTAATTATCTATGATTATAAATCAATCTTTCTAGACGTATAAGAAATTTCATTTTTCATGAGAGGTAAACTTAGGAAATAAAGTAAGAGGAATAAATTTAAAAGGCGAAATGATCTAATTACCCAGGGCAATCGCTTTTAAAACTTAATAAGTTCAGCTAGATATTGATCACTCCAACCAACCTGTTGTTGCTTACCTTT
>JAVCKV010581456.1:0-30870 GCA_032274145.1 Herpochondria borealis
GATTTGGTGGGAGCGGGATCCGGACGTCAGTGAAATGGCATTTACATGAGTGGGGGAATGTGACATAATCCTGAAAAAAGTTAATTGGCACCCGATACTTTAAAACCACGCTCGTGATTTTCCGTGCTTCTCTGTTATATTTTAGTATAAAATTTCAAAATTTGTTTTGATTTGAAGATCTCTAAAATTTTTAAAACAGTACAGTTTATACACGGCTCACTATTATACATGCATTCTGCAATAAAAATGTTCAATTTTCGTACTTGACATGTACAGGATCGCGCGGAAATGTGCAGCGGGTGTACCGATACATCTTTCGAAGGGACGTTCGTCCTTAACGTCTTCAACTAAGTGCATTTTCACGCGCGTTATCCATCCGCAGCCCGTCTCTCTCCAACACAACGACCATCGCATTGCCTCTCCCGTCGGCCGTCTCCACCCACCATCCGCCCCACGCTTCTGGCTGCGCCCGCCTTCCGCCTCCCGACCACTCGTCTCCCCCACCGTCAGCCACACTCGTATGTATACCCCCGTCTTCTCAAACCCGTCCTATACGTTTCCCCCGCCCGCCCGCCCGTGTGCCCCACCCGCCCCACCCACCCCACTTGTATGGCTGCGTCCCGCATCGCCATCTCGTCAGCCCGACCCACTCGTCTCTGTGCCCTCCAGCCGCCCATCCTCGTCCTCCCGCTCCAATCTTCTTGGCCGCACGTTCTCTGCCGCCTGTTTCGCTGCGCTTCGGCCGCCCGTCTCCCCTACCCGCCCACGTCTCGAAACCCCGATCGTACATCTCGCTGCCTCCAGCCCCACCCGGTAGACTACGTACACAAGAAGACATGTGCGGTGATAGTAAAGTACTTCATATGTTCTAACTCATACGCGACTTGTACTGTAGTGAATTTAATCCAGTATTCATACATTTAATTGCGCAAGACTACCACGTGTAACCCTCCGCGTCTTTCGAAGTCGCGAGGCTCCGTCTGCTGCTTATTCTCTAGATTAGAAAACGGCATAGCTGCGAAGAAAATGCCTGGTAGCGCGCATGGGTTTCTCCCGTACGCCTGAAACCTCGCAGAACCTCTTTCTCCGTTACGCGCCGTGCGTCCGCAACTTCCGATGCCGTCCGAACGAACCGACTCGTCGAAAGGCACCTCCTCGCGTCCATCTTCGGTGGTCTCTTCGTTCCGATTCACAAAAGTTCTGTCCTCGCAGCAGGTCAGCGCGACATTGCCAGTGTAATAAACCGGACGGTTTTACACTGGGTGCACTGCAGTTCCCGCACAGGGCTGGTAGGGTGGGTTGATTCGAGCACGCTGTATCTGCGGCTCGCCGTCCGGCAGGGGCTGTTGTCGGTTGTGGTTGATGTGAGGCCTTTTACCGAAGTCTTCCACCTTATCGTACTTGTAGCTGTAGAATACTTCCATTCTTTTCGGCCGTACGAACGAACTTCCGCCCAGAAATAGCGTCGCTGTCGAACATTCCTGTCCCACCAGTCGACCAAAAAATTCAAATGGGTTCAGCCCGGTGCCGGGGTAGAAAACTGTATTGCGGTAACGCGGATGGGAAGTGGCGGCTAAATAAATTTCTTCCAGTACGTAGTCACCCGTGCTGGTGTTGTGGTCGCGTAACGGCGTGTCGGGATCTGTTGGAATGATGTCCAAACGCGTTGACGACCAGAACATGATATCCGTCGGATCCAAGTGCGTGCGTTGGCCTCCAGCCGTATCTTGCCACCAAATAACCACTAATGACGCCACGAACTTCAGCTCGATTATAATGTGTCACATATGCAGGTTTGTAGGCTCCTTCGTGGTCAATATCTCCCTGTAGAAATTAAATATAACTGAGGCCGTCGGAACGAGAACCCCCGACTGGAACCATTTCTTACTGAAACAAGGTGGAGTGCTGTGATACGGCATGGGCATGGTATATAAATCCAGTCGCGCGCACACAAGGTGACAGAGTGGTAGAGCGGAATGCCTGGGGGGAATGCCGGCGCAATCTGGGACGTATGAAACGTGTGGCTGAACGGGTGTCGTCGTTCAGCATGGCGTACGTCCACTCTGAAGCGCTGGCCTCCACCCCAAAAGAGCAAAGGACAAGGAAGAAAGAAAAGGAACATGAGGTGAAATACGGGGAAAAGTCTTTACTTGGGGGTAGCTCAGACGTGCTACCAAAGTACTTCTCGGCACCTTCTCCATGGACATATCGCCAACTGGGGCGTCGAGCAGTCCAGGACCGCACGAGTGTGGTCGTAATTGTCGGGCACTCCACGATAGTTTTAGGGTACATGTGATGTGTGGTTCCGAATCAAAGTCCCGAACGGGTACCAGGATGCTCACCTCCGGAACAGAACTTTTGTAAGCTTCTCTCCGCGCAGGTGTTCAAAACTGAGGCATCCATCCGAACCAGTGCGTCCAAGAAACGTATGATGAAGGAAACGAGCAATCCAGTTAATCCCCTTCTGTGCCCTGGGAATGTCTGCTTATTATTCTGTACGGAAGCCTCAACAGCAATTGAGGGTATCGCTTGCGTTTTTGTGTCGTCCCCTGTACTTCATGCATACGAAAATACAGTTGAGATACTTTTGTTGAGAAAGAAGGAACAGAAGTAGAGAGACGGTCTTTAAGTACGTTAAGAAGTGACTAAAACATTGAAGTGCTTGCCGAAGTGGGTATAAGGAAGAGGAGTTGTCCCTAAGTTCCAGAAGAAACAACGCCAAAAAGGCATACTCTGATGCGAGACTCATTCTATGTGTACATAACTAATCTATTAGCTGATGGTTTCAAACAACACAGGTCCCTTTCCGACATTCGCAGCGTGAATGACGTATATGATCCCTCTGGGAATCCCGCGGAGATGTGCTGAACTTGTTCAGTGACGCGAGGAATCGAACTCGTACCGCATGGGTTGAATATTCGGAAAGTTTTTTGACTCGTTGAGGCGGGTCTGTTGAAGGTAGCACCCGAAGAAGTAGAGGGGTATGGTCCGTACGGGAAAATCCAAGGTTTTCGTGGATCTATTTTCCTTCTTTGGAAAGTATTCTGCCGAAAAGGCCATGGAAGATTTGCGCGGACGAAATGCGAAAGCTTCCCGCAAGTTCTGCATAATACGAAGACGGGATGAAGTGCAAGGCCAAAGTCTCCTGTACATCTCTCAGGGATACGCAACAAGACTTTTGCATATGAAGTTTGACAAGCGTAAAAAGGCGGTCTGTATGGTAGAAAGCAATGGCCATCTGGAAAAGGCACCCGGTCTGTCAACTGAAAACAATGGTCCAGCGACAGAAACGCCGCTGGATAACTATTAAAATCGCTTGCGCGACAATTACTCCTCGGATACAGGAAAACCGTACGGCAAGGTTCGTTCCTGAGAATTATAAACTATACGAGGCGAATGTACGGAAGCCATACCGTGGCGAGAGGGTGTGTTCTGTTAGCGATTGGAAAGAGCAGTGACACGTCGTCGATTGAGCGTCTGAATGTTCGTGTTGATCAGGCAGGAGAGCTACGCTTCTACACTGTTTCCAGTCAGTTAGCGATGCGCGATGAACTTTACTGTACAGTAGGACATCTACCGAAAGTAAGTCAAGGCTACACTGCTCGTGGGATTCCAGTGTCTGTGTTGGAGCTGAACGAACGTGTGCGCTGCGCCGGTCTCGTTCACCACTGCACAACGCAGTGCAACTTGAGCCGGCAGAACCGAACGGTACGAAACACGCAAAGAAGTACTGCAAGGAGCGTATTATGCAGTCCTGTCACGATGGGATGGGTACCACGTGCACGTGGGATAAAATACTAACTGGAGTGCCAAGATAGAGCGGATAAGTAATGTAAAAGTACTTATTATGGTACAATACATGTTATGTTAAGAGAATAGTGGCGAAAGAAAATACAGTACCAAAAAAATTTATATTGAGTGCCTGTGCAGCACTATGCATATAAAATAGTTATGTTTCTACTTAAGCATGTAGGAAAATTATGCAAGGTAGTTCGAAAATTATTCAATAAACCAAGGTATTTTACAAAAACTACGAGATGTAGTGTATCAATTTGGAGAACCTTACTTTCATCGCACATAAAATGTTTAAATACCGGGAATTTTCAGATAAATACATGGTTTCATACTAAGATATCCAGAAATAGTTCGAACATTTATGGAATACTTTTTATACTACCGGTTAATTCAGTTACCATATCTTTGTATTTACATAATATTTTTGGATCTATTATTGGGATATCAGGGTAAAATTGTAAGAAACCAAAACTTCATACGTAGTTCTCTGGACTACCTACATTCATACTTTACTGTCTTGCAAATATTAATATTTAAATATCGAGCTTTAATTTTTTGGGTATCTTAAGAAAACGTACCAGCGTTTTTACGTATCATACCAATGTATTCTATTAAAATATACAAAAGTGCTAGAAAAGTTACGAGGTATTTTACAAAAATACTTGAGTATAGAATGAAAATACCATTAAGTTTTAATAAGGAAGTGGGGTATTTACCAGATGTCTGCCGAACTCAACAGATCTCGGAATCCTAAAATACTGGGTTTTTTTTACCAATTATTGGGCATACGAATTGCTCCAATTTTTGACTATGATATTCTAGAAAATGGGTTAATACCCATGCTTTGGTCGATAAGATACCCGAGCTTTTTCCAGGAACTACCATGCAGTATATGCATTCAGACATGTGGCATGGTGCAAGAACATGGTTCAGAACAGTACGACCAAACGGACGCCGTATTAAATGGCCATGGGATACACATGCCCGGACCTACTGCATGTTAGACCGTTTGGATGCCGTTTGCTGTTCCACCCGATGACTACAAGACTTCCGAATTTTAAGCCCCGCCTCCAACAAGGTTTTTGCATTGGAAAAACGGGCGGAGGTGTCTAAAATGTCTTCTCAGCGGACTGTGTGGCAAGAATCAAGCACTTCCGTGCCATTAAAGACGAGTAAGCAGGAATTGTGCATATCCGACCGAGTGACGAAAACGCCGAAAACTAGCAGCCCCCGAGACGGATGATGATGCAAGTCTATCAAACACAGATGATTCGTCTATCGGAGTCTATTGCCTGTCGACTAACACCTCAGACGCTGAAGGGGACCATGAAGATGACGAAAAAATAATAGTCTAGAAGGCTCTGCAAAAGATCCCCTCACCTAATTTCCACCACAGGCAAGAAAATTTCATGAGACGGATGAATAGAATTATGAGACGAGTGGAAATGGAAGATGAAGATGAAGAAGGTGACTCCGAGGAGGACTACTAAGACACACATGAAGGTTATGATGAAGAAGTTACTACGCCTGTTACTTTCAGCGCTAGACCTCGTGAAGGTACCGACCAGATGTAGTACCCCGAACAGCGGGTTCTACACATCCAAATTTCGATTCACTTTTCTGCGGTCGCCGAATGCCATTCTTAATTAGGTGACCACTGTGAAGACTGGTCAGAGCGGCAAACGGCCTGAATATTCAAGAATTGAGACGATAAGAACACTGCGCGTCCAGATGTTGAAAATAAGACTGAAGAAGCCCAAGGAAAATTGCCATTTATTTCCCCCCCTCTCCCCCTCTCCTCTAATCTGGGTTCGTTTTCCGAACCTGGAGGTACCTCTTCCTTCACTATCGATGTTTCAAAACGAACATCCGCACGCAACCCGGTAGGATATGAAGCTCGTGTTGATTTAGACCGTGTCTGGTCCCCAATCATCCAAAGCCTGGTGAGCCGTCAGAAAACCACTTACGGAATTGCAGCTCTCCTACACGGGATGCAGACCGAGATGAAGCAGATTAAGTACAGGCTCGTAATGTTGGGAGTAACGGTAGTAATCGCGTCCGAACAAGAAAAAAAGTGCCAAGGACACGGTAATGCGGTTCAACGAAAATTTCCTCCAAGAAACAGTCAATCTTCTACCGTAAGTCAGAGATTAACAGAATTGAATGGTGGGAGCCGGGATTTTCTTGGGTGCAAAAAGTTAAGAGAACGCTGGCATCCATTCCAAGCAGGATGCAATCTAAAAAACACTTGATGATTTTGAGAGGAAAAGCCGCCAAGCGGCCCCAAACTTTCAAGAGTCGACCAGTATGGGACAGGGTGCCGCTCAACACCCGAAACATCATATCCCCATTCTCGATGAGTATCAAACTTGGAATAACCCCTGTCGTTTCTCATATGGCGTGAAAAATCCAAAACCCCATGCCGGGCCGACCTCATCGGCCCCCGCAATTGATAATTACGCTCCTCCCAGACCCATAACGCCCAGACTGGACGCGGCATATTTGGTGGAGCCAGGAACTTCCCTGGTTGAATCCTCTCGTGTCGCAGCTGTGTTCGAACCTCATCATTTAGGACCAGAAGCCCCGTTCCTCGAGCTGGCCAAGACCATATGTATGTGCTTCAAAGAAGTAATAAAATATCATTTTTAATGGCTTAGGGACGTGAAACCCATCGCGGAGTCCTGCGGCCTCGAAAAGATGTACAGAATCAAAAATGAAAATGTCTACGTTGCATTCGTGCATCGGAAAGTTCATCAGGGCGTAACCTATCAAGTTCCTGGAGTTCCTGACGACAAGGAAGAAGAAACTTGACACGCTGAATAAGTCAGAAGCAGTCGAGGCAAGGATCCTGACGTCTTCGTATCGGGTGAATCTAAGGAAGTGTACCGCTCCCAGGTCTTCACGGCCACCCGAGTCAACGAGTTCAACCTGAATTAAACGTGGCTGAACATCTTTGACGCGATCATCAAAAGATTCATGACGAACGGCATCCTTCCAGCGGCCCACGATGAAGTCACACGTGCGGCCCAGAAGGACCAGGAGAACGAGTTGGATTTCGCGGGTCGCATCGACACGGCCTCCAGAGTTTGTAAGGATGTGTTAACCGAAGCAGAGTTTGTGGCACACTTTCGTGCATGGCCTCGAGCCCTAGATCAGGGCCCGTGTTAAAGCAATCAAGAAGTACATGAGCGATGTCAAGAAGAGGAATCTATCGGCTGTCCGTGATAAAGCCTTTATGGAAGGCCAGTCGCAAGGCGGACAGATGGCCGACCTCATGGGGCGGACTAAGTCCGCCACTCGTCGCACGACTCTGGAACTTTCAACAAGTCCCCAAAACCCGAAGATACTGTTGGGTTCCCCGAGTACTACGAGAAGATCGTCGGCGAGTGAGTTCGCTTGTTATCCATCTCCTCCTACCACTAGGTTTGTACCCGACTAGTTGATTGACCCCAAAACTACCCTGGATACATCGTTAGCCTTAGAATATGTCTTCTTCCTTTCGGACGAGAAGGTTGCCGAGGCGACCGATCATTTAAAGAGAGAGGATCGCAACGGCAATGTAGACTGGGAGAAGATCATGGAATCTCAGATGATCAGATCCGGACAAACTACTCGGTCATTCCAAATGATTATTGGTAGCTAGCCTGCTGGAAATGCATAGAAAAAGGCCATAGAAAGTTCCTTCCTATCTCCGGCCCAGCGTATGTTCTTCGCGTACAAGTAATATTTGTACTAGATCGATATCAACCTTATCCTCAATGTTTGGAACAAGCAGAAGATGAACGCATCGTGCCATGATTGCACAGACCCTGGTACTCTGCCGGGGATGCGGCCGTAGGGGAATCGAGGTGGAAGAGTAGTACGTGGTGGTTACGGAAGAGGCGGATATGGACGCGGTGGTTGTGGCTGCCAGAGTAGTGGTTACCATAATCCCAATCAGCCCATGATGAATCCGAATCAGCCTTCGCAGGAGAAAATTCCAGTGCTGGGCATCGTTTTGTTCCTTTATAACCTGGAACATTCGCAGATGGAATAGGACCAGGAAAACTAGAGCGGACGGTCATGGATGAGAACAGTGAGCACGTCAGGTTTAAAGTGTCCGACGAGGCAATTCAAGTGGGAAATATTGCGCGCCATGCCCCTTGGGGCAGACTGAAAAGTACAAGGACCGCCACACTACTTCTAGTGTAGGAGCCCCGTAAAATGTGATGAAAAATTTTCTTATCCCCCACTTTACCCATCTCTCTCGGACCCTGATTCTCCTGAATCCTGGGACTCCAAGCGATCACGCCGGTCGGGAGTCAAGCACTGCCGCCGTTTCAAGCGCAAGTTGAAGCGCAACGAACATGGTTTCAGGGACATTTTAAATTTCGTCAGGTCAGGAATTGAAGACAGGCATCGATAAAGGGGTGATGCAACCAGCAAAAGATAAAACCGAGAGGACGAGTGGCTCAGAAGAGGCTGAGCCCACAGAAGATATCACAGTTCAATTCCTGATCATTTTCCGGCGTCACTACGTTTCAGTCGGTGTCAATGCAACGGTCCAGTAACCGATTCAGGTCGTCACCGGCACAGTGTATGGGTATAATTTAATCCGCGAGAGCGCCCTCCCCGAGGGGTGGAAGCAATTCGTGACCTCTAGCGATGAGCTACCCTTCCTGGGAAACGCGAGCGGTAACGCGCTCAGGGCGATCCATGAAGTACCCCTTCAAGTGAGGTTTCGGAACACTGCGTACCGCTGTCAATTTAAAGTTTTCGAACATCTGTCGTGCCCAACCGTTCATGGAACCCAGTTATCTAACCTATACATCGATGCTATCCATTGCATGAAGAGGGATTTCGAATTTATTGGAGATACGCTGCCAATTATCGGTCATGATGACGGCGCCAACCGGTGGAATATTAGCAAGGGGCGCATAAATGAGTCAACGGCCAAGGTGCCCGATCAGCGAGCATAGATTGAGAAGGAGAACCGCGATCTCACCCGTATACGCCTGGAAAAGCCGCTGTTTTTTCCACCTTATTCCCAAGTACGTGTTATGTTATCGGCGGGATGGAAGGGTTTAGTCGTGACCGAGCCGAAGCATGAGGTGGTGAAGTAGTACGGAGTATCAGTGATGAACTCCGTCCACGAAGTCTTTTCCGACCATCCATTCACGGTGTTTTTCGGGAACTTCTCTTCGGTCCATCAGTCCCTTTCCAAGGTAATGGTTGTCGCGTACGCCAGTCGGTATCCCATAGACCTCATCCAGTTGCAAGGTTAATATGCTAGAGAAATATGCGAACCCTAAATCCTTCCCACTTGGACGTCGGAAACCCGCGTTCCGAGAGTTCAAGATGAGCAAGATGATGAGACGCAAAACGGTGATGTGTCCAGTAGAACGGGCAGTTCAGACGGAAGAATCATCTATGAAGCAGGCCATATATTTCCTAATCTTTTTCGGGTCAACAGGAACGGTGAGGAATATCATCGAAGCGGATGCTGTCACAGGCAACGCGCAGAGTACTTCGCGTCCGAGAGATAGCGGAAATTAAGCACAAGGAAAGTATTTACTTACAGGATACGCACAGAAAACTGCGCGTCCGGGAGGTTACGAAACTCAACAACTCACCGAGCAAATTGACCATTTCGTACTGAAGGACATTACCAAGGCTCGGGACGCGGCAGAAGAAACTCAAGACAAGGAAGACTTTGATAAGAATAATACAAGGAGAGAAAAAGTAGACCTGAGTAATCTGGAGGATGGAAAGATGCGGTCAAGAATCATAAACCTCCTTGGGAAGTATTATTTCGTGATAGAGGGAAGGTTACACCAAATAAATGCAACGGACCACCGCATTAAAATCAAGCCAGTAACGGTGCTAGTTATCATGCAGCCGTATCGTGCGGGGTACGAAAAAATAGATCTTATCTGTGAACAGATCAAGTATCAGATCGCAGCCGGCGTCATTGAGCCGGCCCACGCGGAATGGGCAAGTCCGGTGCTCCTCGCTTCTAGAAGGATTGGACACAGCGTTTCTGTATCGACTTCCGCCGACTCAAAAGCGACGATCCTCGATACATATCCCATCCCTCGTATGGACGACTGAATAAAGAGCTTGAATAATTCGAAGGTGTTCACTATGTTGGATGCGCTGTGGGGCTACTGGAAATTCCAGATAGCAGATGAAGATCGGGAAAAAACCACGTTCTCGAGCCAGATGAGCACGTATCCCTATAAGCGAATGCCCTTTGGTTTTAGAAACGTCCCGTCCACCTTCTAAAGAGCCCTAGAGATATTCTTTGCCTGGTGTTCTATGGCTCATGTGTCTCGTGTCCATGGAGGATGTAATAGATTTCTCCAATGAACATGAAGAACACATGGTTCATCTGTACCAAGTTATTTAGTTGCTTCCGGAGGCCGAGATCAAGTCGAAATTGAAGAAGTGCTTCTTATTCCAAGCAGAGTTCGAGTACCTGGGCCATACCCTTCGCCCAGTGCGCTGAGCGTCAGTCAAGATGCAAAGGCCATCCAGGAAATTAAGGAGGCCTTCTTCCCTCAAAATCCAACTGAGATGGAGAGCTTCCTAGGAGCGGCTAACGTCTACCGTGGATCCGTCAATGGATTCGCCGAAATTTCATCACCTCTTTTCGACATGTTCAATAAGAAAGGCTCTATAGAATGGGGCGAGCCGGTGAAGCCTACGGAGCGGAAATAGAAAGTGTTCGAAGATTTGAAAGAGGTTCTTTCCTCTCCACCCGTGTTGGGTCTACCGATGTGCAATCGGCCATATATGGGTGCCTACGATGCTTCCCAGTACGAAATCGGCGTCTTCCTTGTTCAGCAGCAGGACCAAGATAACCCGAATTATTGGACAACTTCGGAGTACTTCTCAAACAATATTTCGAAGAAACAGCGTAACTGCTCAGCTAACGAATGCGAATATTACGCTGTGGTGTGCAAAATTCTCATCCTTAGTCCGTACTTCGATGGGAGTCACTTCAAGGTACGTACCGACCAAGCGGTGCTCAAGTGGAATTTTACGTTGATAGAACCGACCGGACGGCTGATGCGGTGGCGCTTGCGCCTCATGGAGTTTGATTACGAAATCATCTACCACTCGGTCCGGTTAAAACAAGTCGTTGAAGCTCTCTCACGAGTGCGAAAGCCAGAATACCTGGAGAATGATGAAGTAGACGATAGGATAACGAAATGTAGGGCAGAAATCCACCACACCGATGACCTGGTGAGCATGGTGAGCAGGCGAAGAAGTAAAGAGGTCTTTAGGCCTACTCTTCCATTAAAAAAAGAAAGCAAACTTTCTACATTGGACCCGAAAACCGCAACGCAGGAAATTCAGGCCGTACCAACAGCATAGAGGACAAGGAACAAGCGTCTTCGGCAGACATATTACTAGCGCCAAATTTCGGCCGGCAAAACCGCGACCGTACGATAATTTGATTTTGCGCCAATAACCGTGTCCGCCTTATCAATAAAGCCAACTAGATGAGTCTCAAAAGCCGCTGTAGACAGTCGCGATCGACATATGTGGCTCTTGCCCAATTCCAAGTCCGGGTTTCGCTTTTTTTAGTCATCACCGATCGGTTTACCAAGCTCACTGAAATCATCCCTCTTAAACGCATCAAGGCGTATGAAGTTATAACAGCCTTTTAAATAAATAAGTATTCAAGTTTGGGCCAACATCAATCTTGGTGTCTGAAAATGGATCACAGTTCGTGTCTGAGTTCTTCCAGCGGATGTATTCATCCTTCGGGTGAAGAACGCATTGACTATAACTTACCACACTCAGAACAGCGAGCAAGCAGGAAATTTCAATCGCTCAATCACTGCGATGTTTTGTTTCTATGTTCATGACCACATGGGTGATTGGTGTGAGTGTTTGAGTATGCGCGCGACCTCTGCTACTCGTATAAAAACAATGTGCACCGGAAAACCCAGACCACGCCATCCGACTAATTGTTGTCGCGTCCACCCCCTGAGTTCACAGTCCGGAACTTTCCCAAGATTCGGAAAAGCACCTTCGAAAAGGAAAAATGTGTGCCTTGTCTGAACATCGCCACTGGTACGGCGATGGCCAGTCTTCGTAGTGCGCAACTTAGGCACAAACGCGACTTCGAAAAACGCGTCGGACGTTTCGAAAGATCCTGGTCGGAGACGTCTTGTTCGTCGAAGGAAACACATACCGGTTTTAAATCCAATCGAGACGTCCCATAAGTAAACTGACCACGACTTGGCAACGAACAAAACCGATAGACCAACCTAGTATTTTATAAAAATCCTCAAGCATCGCGATACATATGACGTATCTCTCTAATTTCTGCTGCAATGGAAAAGTCATCGGCCGAATTGGGTTCCTCGCCTTAACGTGCCGGAGGAAAGCGTGTCTGGTTACCTTGCGAAAGTTGCTCGGAATCGTGTCTTGGTTATTATCGTCCAGGCTACACCTTATCCCGTATTTAACGCACCGCCCTTTCGTACTAATGCACTTCATTACCCGATCGTTCGCCTCAACGCGCCTGTTCCCCACCCCTTCCGGCCCGAAAATGCACCACTTCCTTACTGTTTTCCGCCGGGTCTTGGGAACTTGAATTGGGGGCGGCAGGCTTAGTCTCTACCCTGTTTTTTTGGTGTTTGTAAATCACTAGCCGTAAAATCATCTTCTCGCTCAGTGATATGCGCTATAAAAGTAAATCATCAATCATCAAGTATCAAGCATAAATCATAAAGCATCTTACATCAAGCATCTAACATCAATCATCAATCATCAAGAGAAGCCAAAAGGAACATAAAACATCATGCATCGTCTGGAGCAGTGATCCGCGCGATTTATGGACGGTTTTGGATCATCATCTCGCGCAGATCTCTGCGCGAGATAAGTAAAATATTGAAAATATCGCACTGCGCAATAATCTGCGCGAGTTTTATGTCATTGAATCAAGAATCATCGCCCTCTTATTGTAAGTTCTGCCCGATAAGAAACGTTACGCGCGGAGGTCGTCTTATAAAACCAAACGAAAGAAAAGCTCGAAATACCGCCACCGCCTTTTCTGTCTATGGGATCAGACACTAGAAGGAGGTTTCATTGACAGCCCACACTAGCCTTAAGGCTTCCAACGTGAATACTGATTGCCTTTTGATAGTGCTCTTATCCAGCTAATAGGCATCAGCAAGCAGCGAAAAGGGCGAAACCATGCGCCTCACGTACGGGTAGCGCGCAGAAACTGCGCGACTAAAGGGTAAAGGCTTTGAAGGAAGAGGATTTTTTCCTAGGCCACCACGGACGCGCAGATACTGCACGTCTTCAACCGCATCCCCCACGCGCCAAGTTCGCTTGTCCTCATAAATTTTAGTGTCCATGTTTATCAGCAGTATGAATGCCTCAAAGAGGTTCACACACGTTGAATTGGGGTATTAAGAGCGCTCATGGAAGAAGTGAAACAGGAAGATAGGAGAAGGTGTAGAAAACGAAGTGGGATTTTGATTGAGCGGGGTTGAGGACGAGATTGCACTTTAGGTTGTTACGTGAAGAATCTAAATGAAACTACAGCCCGCTCGGCGGTGGGATGTTCGACATGGTGAATACCGTATAAGCGTTTTCACATTTGAGGCCCCTCCCCCCACTTGCGCGTGAAGCAGGTAACCGTAAGACTCTCGATAGCGCATCAAATTCAATCGAAATGGTACGACGGTCGACCTCTTCCTCATCGATCGGAACGAAGCGAGATTGTCAAAAAGGATGTAGCTTATCGGCATAGCCCAACACATCGGGACGAGTCGCCAAAAAGGTCCGTGCTGGCATGAGCAAGATTATTTTGCAGTGTGCCGAAGCGAGGGGTGAGGGGCAAGTCGGCCTGGCCAGACAAAGCATCGGAACACAAGTGGGCAGAGACCAACGAACCGCGCTGTGCGTAATTTGCGCCCTAGTTATCAATAAAGGCGAAACCCACTGCCTAACCGGGGATGCAGGAACCTCCATTGACTACTCCCCTCGTTTTTTCGAGAAACCCAACCAAACTTGCCCTCCGACGGCCGAAGGGCGTCTGACAGAATCAGCAAGTTGGAAAACGATCAACGAATTACTCTTCACCTCCCGGGGCGGTGAGCATAGGTTTAATAAAGTTGAGTAAGTAGCGCAGCATCTTCGCGACTTGATTCGCCTCTTGACCGATCTTACCAACTATGCACGACGCCACGGACGAAAAGTCGCACAGTAAGCTGCAAGAATAGAACCCAGAACGCCATTTAGTCGAGTAATTCGCGCAGCACCCGCATGACCATTAAATTCCGAGATGATAGTGGGCAGCCCAAATGGAGATCGTTACGCGAAAAAAACAGCCACCCGGCCCCATGGCACTAAGGTCGCGCAGTTACTGCACGACGCAGCCAGAACAGTACGGCTGGATGGGTTTTTACAGTTACTTCCTGTCACGGATGAGTGGGCCAAACCGGAGCGCAGGTAGAAGGTGAGAAGCCTCGAAGTTTGTTTTTTGGGCGCCGTGTAAGGGCAATACACGGGACTAAAGTAAGAAGCCCACGCGTTTAAGACAGATGAGCAAGTCGCGCAGTTCATTCGTGAAAAGCAGTAGAAAATTAAGGAAGCATAGGTTTTTTGACCCAGTCGCGCACTACCTGTGCGACAATCAAGAGAAGGTACGCTTTCAGGGATGAACAGGTGGGCGACAAGCGAGGAAGCTCATCGGCGGCCGAATCCACCACCGCGAACGAAAATTCCATGCAAGAACTTCGCTTCGAAACAATGGCGATGACGTCCGGGAGAGATTGAGAAGACCGGTCAGGTCAAGATGGTCGCTCCGTTTCTACGTGACGTAAAGATTGACTCCATTCAATCCCACGCACCGCACAGCTGTCGCACAGCTACTGTTTGAAGTGGCGGGGTGGTACCAAACTGGATCGCTGGTTAAGGATGAGAAAAAGACGCACCCGCACCTGAAACTGAGGAGCAAGTCGCGCAAAAAACTGCGCGACAAGAAGACGGCCCTGTTCTGTGAAATAATGGTTTGAACGGCGCAGGAATTGGCGGGTCCGCGATCCTGGCCATGCACAGGGAATTTCGAAGCCAAAGTCTCGCAGATTCTGCCCAGCACAAAAACCCAGACCCAAGCCACACAACGTCACTAAACCACCTTCCAGGTGAATAAACGGTATGATACGAAGATTTGAGAAAGTACCGCAGCCTCTGCGCGACCAGAGGCCCAGACGCGCACAAGATAGGAGGAGAGAGAAAGTGGATCCTTCACACCAACAACGAGCACAAAGAGAGCAGTACTACTGCCTTTAGCACGGCGGTTCGAACATGGCGCCGGGAATTGTCGCTTTTCCGCAGTAGCTGCGCGACGCAGCAGTCCCCGATCTGCGACAGAAAATGACGTAGGTGTTGGCCGATTTACGCCAGAAGAAATGACGAATGGTGAAATAAGTCGCGGAGAAACTGGGCTAAGACGAAAAAGAGGAGGTCTAACTTGCAAGAATAAAGTAGTGAGGGAGGGGCAGACGAACGTATGACTGTCCCGAAAGCAGCGCGGGGCCAGGCCATGGTCCACCAGAAACTGTGCGACTTACCGCTCCCACCACAGGGTCGCCACAAACTGCACGCATGCGCCGTCAATCAAGAGAAAAGTTATCACAGCCAGACAGGAGGAAAAGAGAGCTTAATTTCCGCAGCTGCTGCGCGAAGAGGAAGGAAGTGAATTCCCCTCCTCAAGGAAACAGCCACGCATCGCACGCACAACGGTCCCGGACACGAAGAAAGGCTTGGCCGTGGTCGTGCAGACCCTGCGCGACTCAACGCCGCCGCCACCGCCGTTTCATCGAGCGCGGCATAAATTCACCATAAAGCTAGCCGGAAGATGGTCTGAGCCCATGAGAAGAAGTTTTAAAACGTAATTCGCACCGTACGGCGCGCTGCGAAGCAAGGGTAGTGATAAAAATGGCAGAAAGCACGTGCTGAGCTATGTGTTGCTTCGAATTATGATGCACGAAGAAGGGTGTGGGCTAATTAGCCACGTCAAGACGAGCCAGTTGACGACGCGGCCAAAAAAAACGCTCCCCAGCCAAAGATTTGTCACTCAATTTACATGTGTTCAGACAACTGTCCGCGCCGTGGAATTTTATGGGACACCCCAACCAAACTTTCCTGCTCCCCTCCGATTATCTCTCTATTTCTTCCCCCTCCCTCTTACCACCGCAACCATGGACTAGCGCGCGTCTATATCCTTTTCTCCGTCTCTCTATCAATATATATATATATCTATATATCTATATACCTGAACCAGAACGCGTGCGCCGCATAAATCGAGCGCATAAAACGACCAACACCGCAACAACGAACGGCACCGGAAGTGCAAACCGTTGAGTTAGTCGCGCAGCTTTGGCGCGACACTATGTCTCACGCAAATCATCTAAGCACCGTTCATCGCACCCAGAACCCAACTTGCGCGCTATAATAAGAACAGGTTGAGAACTTCACGCAGTACCTGCGCGACGGAACACACTGCGAACTCGATTACGCGATCAAAAACGCTCGTGCGCGGCTCAGCGCGAGCAGAGAAAGGACAAGATAGATCCTGCGACAATCTCAATGTCTTGTAAGTTGCGCATTTCCTGCGCGACGTGATTACGATGAGAGAAATATAACAAGCGATGAAGACTACGGGCAGGGGACTCTTGGGAGTCGCTACCACTGTCGTGGTAGTTCAGACGGGCCTCGCCAAGCTGGTACTCACGAACCATATGGCGCCACGCACTGGGGTGCCCGGCGTCTAAGTTTATCTATTCTTCTAAATAAGCCAGAAAGAAGGCGTCATCGAGATACGAGGCGAACACTCAGTCGGTGAGGATGAACGATGTAATATTTTCACGGCCTATGGACAGACTCACGAATCGATTGCGAACGGCAGCACTCCTGACGTGTGCGTCACTAACTAGCGCCACTAAGATACTTCCCCCATCTTCTGGGAACTCTGGAAACTAGTGCCTAGTGAAGGCTACTCGAGCAGCGGTTGGCCAGCCGGCCATGAGGCCGTCCAAAAGAGGCATGCGATCGTCTGGCGCAACAGGTCCATGGGTGCCAGCGTCGCCCACTATGCGACGGTGCGCATCACCACGGCGATAGCATGGGATGTTACATCGAGTGGAAAAGGAGACGATGAAGGCCTGGAGGTTGAAAGACATGGTAGGTTGGAAGTGAGAAGGCAGGATGGAAACAGTGGATGAGAAAGTTGCAAGTTGTGACCGTGTTATGATTTTACTTGATGTATTTTGGAGTGCACCAAGACTACCGATCTCTCCTACTGTGACGAGCTGATCGTAAAACCGCCGCGCGAACGCCGGGCTCTGGTTAACGCGATCTCCGATGCCTGATTGGCCTGATCCGCGCGCCACCGGTGCATATTGAGGCGGAAATATTTGAAACGGAATTTTGGAAAATTGGTGCTGACGGGGCCGCCATATTTCAAAAAATCGAAAGCTGGACCTGAACATTAAATTTGGATATATTCGAAAAATCTGGCCCTAAATTGGACCTGTTTCGAGGGGGTATACACATCCAAATTTCGGTTCACCTTTCTGCGGTCGCCGAATGCCACTCAAAATTCGGTGACCACCATGACGACTGGTCGAAGAGGCAAACTTGTATGTACAGTGTCGAACAGTCACTGTATAAACCGCTGTACGCAACCCCCTGCCAGGACCGCTTGCATGTACGCCATTATGATGACAAATGCGGGCGTGCTGCGCCGTTTTTCGTACAGTACGCCCGGGATGTGTAAGTGCGGAGCACATTGAGCGGGCTGTGACCAGCTGTGATATTGTATGATTACAATAGTTTACACTACTGTGATGCGTGGGTTTGTGCGACCTACGTTATGACTGCTTTGTTTGCTTGTGTGTGTGTGTGTAAGTGAAAGGTGTTTTATCCGGGATATGATCCTGGATGATAATATCTGGCAAGACTGCCACACATTGCGCGAACTTGCGGGCGAGCGTGCGTGCCACACGAGTGGTTGGTCCAGGATTTTACCTGTCTGTATCCCAGCCCGACGCCTAATCTCGTCGGGTTGGTAAGTACTTTAGACGTCGATGACCGGAGCGACGGGCACGTAGAAAGGAACAAATACGTCCCCAACTCAAATTTGAGAGCTATCGTAGTACTTACCAGTGCAGTTCCCCTTTTTGTGTGTTTTCCTTTCCGTATACAGCTATTTTTCCTTTCCATTCCGAATGGAGCGCCACGAAGCCGAAGCCGACGCAACGCAGAGCTCCCCGAAGCGCTCAGCCACATATGTCACGCTCCTTCACATATAGCGTCCGACTTCCCTACCACTTAGCTCTACGGCGCCCTTTCCCATTGGTGTACGTGCGCCCCCCCCCACCCCCTTCGAGCTACCGGCACGTACTTAACCAGAGAAGACGAAGAGGCGATTCACAGCATCCCTTACAGTGAAGTCCTAGGTTCATTTCTATTCCTGGCGACACGCAATCCCTCCGACCTCGCAACGGCCTTATCCATGCTGGGAAAATATCAACAGGCACCAATGACCGAGCATTAGAAGTCTATGAAGTCAGTGGTTCGCTACCTGATTGGTACAGTCGAATATGGATTCATTCTACCCTGTGGTCAGGAGCCTTTGTTATAGGCAGACTGGGCGTGTGATTACCACAAGCGAAAAACTCGTTCTGGATATCTCTTCATTGTAGCCGATGGTCATATGGTATGTGAATCACGCTTACAGACACTGACTTAATAGACCACTACCGATCCTGAGTATGTATCCCTCGCGCATTAGGTACTTGAGGTGCACTGGATCCGAGCTACTCTCAGAGATCTCCAGTCTGAACAGTAGAAGACATAGTCCGACACCTAAATCATCTTGGTGAAATTAGCTGTAAAAAGGAGGTACAAGGTCTTCGTAAAGCCAATTAAATCGGCATGCTATATCAATATGTGCGAGAATTTTTTGACTCTAACTGTATTGAATTACAGTACACTGCATCCATAGACAACAAGGCCGACGGCCTCAAGAAAGTCTTGGTGACTACAATACAGCGTTCAAGAAGTTCCCTTGTTGCATGAAATTTATGCGCAGAGTCAAACGGCTACTCCTTGAGGAGGCGTGTTAAAGCACTGTCTGAAGAAGTCTGAAAAGTTCCAAGAGTCTCCAAAGACGGGCTTTACAATGGACACTGATGCAGTGCAAGTGTCCATGGTAATAACTTACTTTTTTCATGGCTCCGACTGCTTAGAAAGGCTCAAGACTAGATAGACTTCAATAACCTCATTCACTACCCCCTCCAGGAGGCTGCAAGGAAATCAAAGAGAATCCCACTCCCGGAGGAGGGGCGAGGAGGACCAGCATCGTGTGAATTAAGCACGAATGCCAACCGCAGTCTTCAAGGCAATAATTCCACAAGACTTTGTTGGCCTTCAGTTTCTACTGCAGCTTAATAGACTTAAGTAAAATATAAGTGGTGCCGAAGAGCGGAAATAATTGAAGTCCAAAAGTTCAGACCAGTAAAAACAAGGTCGGATCAAATTTGTTTATTAAGCCGTCGATTATTGTGTAATTTCTAAGAACAAAGACTCAAAGGAAGTCGCATAAATGTGATTTACTTAGCATAAAATGCTATACATGCACTTCATACGCTAATTGGCGAACTGTTCGACACAATAGAAAAGCTGGAAGCTACTAAAAAATTCTAAGATGAAGAAGAAAAAACATCGGAAATTACAAATATTATTTTAATTGGTTCACTTCAATACAAGAACTCCAGAAACGGCATTTGAAAGAGTTTGAAAGTCTAACCGCAATAAACGAGCAATTTGCTGCTATGGAGGCCCATATTGACGCTTTGAATTTGAAAGTCGTAGTTCGCTTCGAATCCCCTGACATAGTTCAGAGACGCCCTACTGTCTCGGTTATCAAGAAATATACTCATACTAAATTCAAGTGAGAAAATTTCGATTAGCGTCTTATTGAAGAATAGTGAACGATAAATTAAGTACAGCGGTCATAAAACCACTCATGGCGTTGCAGGGCTCCTAATTGTGATACAGACCGAGATGAAAAAGATGCGGGAAAAATCGCGATGCAGGTAAGAATGGAAGTAATCGCGTCCTAGAAAGGAAAAATGGCCTAGGAAACGGTCCCGGGATTAAAAGAGAAGGATCTCCAAGAGAAGATCAATGTTCGTGCCGACGTCACGGATTGCCATAATCGAACAGTGGGAGCCGAATATTCTGTGGAGGCCCAAGGTAAATAGGTCGCTGGCATCCAGTCAAAGCTGGATGCAATAAAAACACTTGAATCTGCAGAAAGCGCAGGAAGATCAGGGGGCGCACGTAAAAAAAGGGGAAGGGAATGGTAGAGATACTTACAGGGGCAATCGGACCCTGATTGTGAAGGAATGTTAAACGTGTGACCGAGCGCTTGGGGGAGCTCAGGGTTGCGTCTGCTTAAGCTTCGTGGTTCGCTCGCCACCTGCTTCGAAATGGAAAGAAAACGGAAGCTGGAAAAGGAATGGAAAAAAAATCAAAACCAGGGAAACTGTACAGGAAAAGACTGTCTCTAGCTCTCAATTTGGTGCTGGGAACTTGCTTGTCCTCGTCTACTTGCCCGTCGCCCGAGTTAGCGACCTCATAAGCACTTCAAAAACCGACGAGATTAGGCATCGGACTGGGATCAAACCAGGAGAAAACCTGCACCAGTAACTCGTGTGGCACGCATAATTTCCCGCAGAGGTCCGCAACGAGTAGCCGTCTAGCGATATATCATCATACAGGGACTTTTACCGGATAAAAAATTTCTCTCGTACACACATAGACAAAAACACATAGTTAATTCATACAATGCGGTCAAACACACAAATGCATCACAGGAGTTTACAATCTGGTAGTCATACAATATAAAAGCTGGTTAAAGGCCACACAGTGCGCTCCTTCCTCATTTACAATTCCCGGGCGTACTGTACGCGACTTGGTGCGGTACATCCACCTATTCCGTCGTGGTAGTGTTAATACACTGTGATGTGGCAGGGGTTTCCGTATAGACCGCATGTACAGTAGCCGTTCGACACTGTACACGACAGGCTGTTGCTTTGACAAGCCATCACGGTGGTCACCGAATCTGGCGTGGTATTTGACGACTGCAGAAAAGTGAATCGAAATTTGGATAAGAAAACCCCCTTGTTCGGTTTTACTACACTGCCCCAATTAAATTCTGAGTCGTCCCGGCACAGGTCCAATTTTGTTCCAGAATTTTGGGAAACGCAAATTCAATTTCGCGTCCAATTTTCGAAATTTTGAAATGTGCGACTCTTTCGGCACTGATTTTCCGAAGTCCGTGTACAAGATTTCCGCGCCAATATGAACCTGTGGCGCGCGGATCAGGCTAATGAGGCCTCGGTGATAGTGCTACCCTGAATACGGCGTCTGCGGGGCGGCGTGACAAACGGCTCGTCACTTTAGGCGAGATCGGGAGTCTCGGGGCGCTTCAAATTGCCTCAAGTACAGTCATAACACCTTCAAACTACCACGTTTTCATACGATGTGCTCATACTGCCTTCTCTTTCCCAACCTATCATGTCTTTCAATCTCCAATATTTCATAGACTCCTTGTTCACTCAGGGAAAAATCCCTCGCTTTCGCCATTGTGATGCGAACCATAGAATACTGGCCGACGATGGCGACTATGGCGCTGGCGCTCCAGAAGCCCAAACGCATCTAGTGGACGGCCTCATGGCCGGCTGGCCGACCGCGATTAGAGTCGCCTTCAATTTGCGCGAGTTCCCAGAGTTGCCCGAAGATAGAGATAGTCTCGAAGTGGCTCGAGTTCCTGACGCGCTGGTCAGGAGTGCTGCCGTTCGCAACCGCTTCTTGAGTCTGTCGATCGGCCGTCACCAGACTGCATCGTTAATTCTCACCGACGAGTGTTCGCCGCGCCTCTCGATGATGCCTTCTTCCTAGCATCCGTGGCGGACTGGATCAATTTCATTTCCGGACGCGTGGCGGCGTATCGTTCATGAGTGCCAGGTTGTCGGGCCTCATCTGAACTAGAACGACAGTGGTCGCGACGCCGAGGAGTCCCCTGCCCGTTGTCGTCATCGATTTGATTTCCTCGTCCTCCGTCGCCATTGTGGCGTCTTACTGTGGCGTGACTATGAGTTGTATCTGCGAAACAATCTTTTCGTTGGTCTACTGGTTTACCAAACTGGCCGTGAAAACCAAGGGAACGATGATATGTGAATTCGTCTCGACTCCTTCTGTCCCGCCCCAATGCTGTATGATGGTCATGATGGGATTCCAGAGGGAATTTCTTTGCTTACTTGCTTGTCGTTCCGTAACTTTGCTCTGGTCCGTAATCGGATCCGTCACAGTCCCTCCGGTCTAGTCAGTGATGGGGAGCGTGGGATCGCGCAGCGGGTAGTGGGGATGATGGAACACGAATTGGATTGGGGACTCCTGCACTGTTGGGTGCTCGAGCCTTGTGGGCACAACGGTCCTGTTCCAGTGTTCTCAAAATTCCTGGTTCTCGCGATGGAATTGGAGTCCGGCGGGAAGACTTGAACGCGCCGCTTAACTCATTCCGTTTAGCGACGGCCAGCATTAGTTTTATAAAGCTGAACAAGGCGTTGGACACTGAGCTGCTCGAAACAATCCTTCGACTTCACCAGTAGGCGAATGGACCGACTCGATATTCGTCCGTTGATGCGCTCCTGGTGGAGAATCCGTTCATCGACGCACTCCGTTCACGTCATCGGCCCGTTTCCATCGTGGCCTAACTCGACGTCGTCGTCATATCGCCGCCTCCGAAAGCTCCGTATAGGGTGGTGGTTCCCTACCACCATCGTTCCCATCTCCATCTCCAGTGTCGGCGCTGCCGCGTTCGTCGCCTCCTGTTGCGGTTGTGACGCGAAGGCCGTTGTTGGCTCCAAATTATAGTAAGGTGGATAGACTTAAGTTGCGACCAGCGGCCGCACCGGGCTCTTCCGGCGGTTCAGCTGCAGAAACTTCAAAGACCTCAGCTATGGCGAAAACGAAAACCACGTCAACACCGACGACTGCGTCGGCTCCAGTGGTCGTAAGAACGGCTGCGAAGGTGGTGGATTTATCTGCGCCTGTGCTTGACGGCTCGTCAGGAGATAGAGTCGTCTGCTCCGCGGGAAAAACTCGTCATCCTCGAACAGTGTTTCCACGTCCCTTTTGAGTTACACATTCAGAGCCGTTTTCTCCCACGCTTTACTGGGCAGAACGCGAGGCTTCTTCTGTGGCAGAGTTGGCGAGTGCGGTTGAAACGGTTACAGAAACTTCCAGCGCGGCGGGTTCGGCGGTTAAAGATAGGGCCACATCTTTCTACATACAAGCGGCGGCGGGTCCCTAGAGGCCTGTGGCCGTTGCGACTTCGCCCGTTCCAACGTTTGCCTCTGTTAGAAATTCTCTTACTGGTCCGGATTCGCCTGCATTGGCTTCACCGTCTGTGCCTATCCTGCCCCCGGATCCTTTCCCTTCCTAGGTTCCTTCGTAACTTCCTCTCCCGGGATTTGGGTAATGTGAACAGCCGCAGGGGGGTGTTACTAATTCTGGGGATGGGAAAGCCAAGAATGCGACTACTGGAGCTGACGGCGGGTGTAAGGCTACCAACCCACCGGTTTATGTCCCTTTCCCTATGTTTGTTGGCCTCCTGGTCTCATCCAAAAGTGGACCGGGCGGAAGTGACTCAGAGGCAGGGCCTCGAGTGTTTGACTCAAATTTGCGCTCGCGCGTACCGCTTGATGAATTCGCGCAGAAATTCCCTGTATTGCGCGTTCCCGCTGACGGCCTTTAAAATGACGGTAAGAACCACTCAACTGTGGGGGAAGTAATTCAGGCCGTCTCTGGCCGAATGCGCAGCTTCGAACCCGATATGGTAGTCTATCTTCATCATGGAAACCGTGGCGGAGAACGCTCCACCGTGCGACACAGCGAACTGTAAGCGACGCTCCATCCGACGAGCATTAAATAACATGGCCGCACACGCCTGGAACGCGAAGAAGTAGCAGAGAAAAGGGAAGAGGTGGCGGACCTTCGGCGCCGTCTGGGATTAGCACCGCGCCGCCCGCGTCGCTCGCTCTAGCGCTCTCGTAGTTGTTCGCTTATTTCCCCTCGCGGCCCCGTCGCGTCTGTAATGGTCACGATTATGATAACCGGAGCCGCGATCGGCGCCGCAGGCGCCAGAAAGATTACGATATAAATTAGTGGATATGAGCTGGAAAATTCGGGTGTTTATCAGGGTATGCGCTAGGTAAGGGTGGTATGTGCACAGGTTCGGCACTTGTGCGGTCAGTAGGAAAATTTAAACCTCGCGACGGGCACGGACGTGCCCGTTCTCGCCCTTTTCTCCAGTACTCTTCTTGTGCATGTTAACCAACAAACTGTGCAGTGGCTCAGCTTGCTAGTGGGTCCTTGCTTCCTCATGTCGCGCAGGAACTGCGCGATCAGAGCTGCCCCTTCTCAAATCGATGCTCACGTCCCGCAAAAACTGAGTGACCAACTTTAAAACAGCTCCAATAATATCCACACACTTACCAGTATCACCATCCGCATCACGATCATGTCGTGCAGAAAATGCGCGACTATAGAAACATCTAGCTCTAATAATTCATATTTTCGCGCAGGAACTGCGCGACTAAGGCAACCGTCTTATTCGAATATTTTATCTGGTTGCGAACCCATCAGGATTTTCATCATCATCGCGTCGGGCAGGAACTGCGCAACTAACTCATTGTCATTATCATCAACATCGAATAATCATCATTTCGAGTAGAAACTTCGAGACCTACTCAGCTTCTTGTTAGGCCGACTTGCGCGCGTCGTGGCGTCATTTAGCATGCCACGCAGGTACTGCGCTACTTTCTAAATCTGTCCTTGTTTGGTTGCGCTTTGGTGCGTGAGACATCGTGTCGCGCCGTACCGCGCGACGAAGCAGGGAAAGTGACGGACAATTGCATACAAGGCGTGCGGTGCGATGTGGTGTTTTGAATGAAGAGGCAAGAATAAGGGGCGTTAGATAATTATCCACATCAAGACGTTCCAGGTGGAGACGGGGCCTACTCACACGCGCACCGGCCAAATGTTGGCTAGTCAATATTCCCGACTCCGTCAAAATTCCCGACTCCGTATTCCACTCTCTCCGGCTGGGCTTGGCCCATCTTTCAGTTGAATTTATGTCAGCCTGCTTTATGTTCCGTGCGTCCTGCGCTTGAAGACCTGGCGGCGGCGGCGTTGAGTCGCGTAGTTTCTGCGCGACCACGGCCATGCCCGTCGCTGTATCCGGGTCCTTTTTGCGCCTGTACGGGTCTGTTGTTTCGCGTTCTCTATAAAAAGTATACCCTTCTTTGTTCCTCGTCGCTCTGCAGCTTCGCGACTTATGCTTTCTTTCTCCTCTTTTCTGACCCGGTCTACCTTCCACTTTATTAGCGATGCGTGTGTACGGTTTGGTGACCTTGGAGGCGGCGGCGCTGAGTCGTGCAGTTTCTCCACGACTATTTCCATGACCTTCGCTTCTTTCGGGACATTCAAACCAGTCCTCGTCTCCCACACTGCGTGGTGACCTCCTGGTATTCATTTTCGCGCTATTTCTGCGCAACTTACTTCACCACTCATCTTTTCTTCTGGCGTCATTTCGCCAGCACCTTCATCAAAATTGGTCGCAAGTCGGGGTGCGTCGCTGAGTAGCGCAGCTACTGCGGGATCGTGGAAATGCCCTGTGTTGTACCCGACTCGTCTCCGAGGTGGGAGATCTTGCACCGCTTTTCGCCGTCCTACGCGGACTCGTTCCCTTTTTTGATGCTTGAATCATTGTCGCGCAGGTACTACGCGACTTTAAAGAACTATTTCGTCTTGTCGTCTTATTTTTTCCGCGGTCGGTCTCTTTGTGTGCGATTTACTTAACTGGTCTTGGTCTTCTTCGTCTCTCCCGGCCGTGTTTTTGGCGCGTTTGCGGACCGGAGGCTGTTTCGTCTCGTCCCCCATATTACTGCACGAAGTTAGTGCCGCCCAGGAACTTTCCTGGTCTGTGCCGTGATTTAGTTGAATGGTATCATCATTGCTCCTCAAAAAAAAACCAAACACTTTTATCCCCACATTATAAAAAGTTGCCGTTTTGTGGTTATCCAAACGTCTTGAGGTCCGCAACTCACACTACAAGTATTCTCACTTTCCAACTGAGACCTGTTCTCCCACTCCAGAATTCTTCTTCGTCGCGCAGAAGCTGCGCAACTTTCTCGGCCATCTTCGTTCGCCTTTAGACCAAGAATCCGTCGGTAGAATCCATCCAACCGTTGGGCTCTGGCCGCATCTTGCAGTAGCTGCGCTACGCAAGTTTCAAGGAGTCGGGCGGCTGACCGACCTTTTCTAAGCGACCATCCCTATTTTGGGCTTCCTCAATACAATTTTTCAAGCAGTTCGTCTTTCCAGTTGGTCACTAGGCACATCAAGTCGCTCAGATGCTGCGCGACTCGCTAAAATTCCGTAGACCTCTCCTTACCATTCAGAGGTTGAAGAGAAATTCGTCGATCAGGTCTCCACTTTGTGCTTCTGTCAGACGCCCTCCAGCCGTCGGTAGGCTAGGGTGGTTTGGGTGCTCTACATGGGAGGGGAGGATTCAAATGAAGTTTTCTGCACGCACGGTCAGGCGGTGGGGATCTCCTTTCTTTCCGGCGCGGGCGCAAAGTAGGCGCAGCGCGGTTATTTGATCTCTGCCAACTTGTGGCGCCATACTTCGTCTAACCAGGCCGAATTGGCCCTCATCCCTCGCTTCGGCACACTGAAGAGGACCTGTTCTAATGCAGGCACTGCGTTTTTTCTGACTCGCCCCGATGTTTGGGGCTATGCCGATTAGTTATATCCTTGTTTGACCATCTCGCTTCGTTCCATCCGGTCAGGTCGAGGGCGATCGTCAGACCATTTCTATCACTGTTGATGTGCTCTTGAGAGTCTGGCGGTTACACGATGCACGCTCAAGTGGGGATAGGGAACTTGTGTGGGAAATCTTCAATACTGTAGCCACGCTGGGGGACATCCGGCCACCAAGCGGGCTGTAATTACAGCGAGATTATACACGAAACGACTTACGGTGCAATCTCGTCTTCACCCCCACTCAATCGACATCCCATTTCATTTTCTTCACATCCCCCTATCTTCCTGTTCCGCGTAATCCATGAGCGCCCTGTTTGAGCCCCAATATGTAAGTTATTTGCACCCCGTGGAAGCATTCCCACCGCCGCATGCAGTTTCTGCGAAGCCGGTTGCGCGATCTGATGACTATGGACAGTTCAATTTCGAACGACACTCGGATGTGCCGCATTAAGGGATGTGTTTAGAGACAGGCAAATTCTGCGCATCTGCGATGGCCTAAGCCAAACTCTTCTTCCTTCAAGCCTTGTGACATTTAAGTGGTGCGGCGTGGTATTTCACTCCCGTCGCGCACATACAAAGGGAAAAAAGTGTGGTAGAGAAGAACCCGGGGGAGCTAGCTATGCAGACAGGGACGACTTATCGTGAGGCCGCTCGCTATGTCGTCGCACGGCGTTGTGAGTTTCCCACTCGGAGGTAAAACCAACCACCCCAAAGAAGGCAAAAAGGAAGGAATTAAGGGTCAACAGCAGAAGAAAGACCAAGGAAAAAGGCTCTACTTGGGGGTTCGACTTCTCTAACTCCATTCATATCTGGTTCCTCCAACCCCTGCGGTACCCAAGCCGCTTTCATATCGGCTATTGTAGCGCCCAAGGTGGAGCTCGTGGCCTAAGAAACGGCCCAAGGGCAAAAAAAGCCCTAAAACTAACTACACAGAGAACATTACAGTACTCATCATTAGCGCTAAACACCCTAATCTAGACAAACTCAATAGGGCAACAAGCCAAAGATATGACACCACGGACCAACAACCAAACCATCCGACCTGGCCAATCAGCGTTCGTGGAGCCTCGGAGTGGCGCAGTAGCTAAGTAGCGGACCACCCACGGCGCACTGTATGCTGCTGCCACCCTTGTCGCCGAGTGGCGGAAAAGTGGCGGAAATTCAGGTGCCGTGGGTGTTCACATGTGTATGGATTGCCGTAGTAGGTGCGCGGGCCCTTTATGCCCGTACTATTCTTCAGTTGCGCAGTTTTCTGCGCGACATGATGACGAGTGGTTGAGTAAAGTGCGCAATTTCTGCGCGCTACCTGTCTGTGATTCGCTTGTTTTTGCCCTTGCAGTTGTCTTCTGATGCCGATTTTTTGGATAAGAAACCCACCGAACGGCACTCGGTACTCAGGTCGGAAGCCTTAAAGCTATTGTGGCCTGTCAATTCAACCTTATTACAGCGTCTGTCCCCATCGACCGAGAAGGCGGTTGATGTCGTCCGAGCTTCTCTTTCTAGTTCGTGAGATCTGGCATCGGTGCGAGTTTGGACGAATAGAGCGGCCTCCTCATGTAACGTGTCTCATCGGGCAGCGATTGTACTACGAGCACGGTGCTTCTTTGTTCGGATGACTTAAAAATCGCGCAGATTATTGCGCGAGACTATGCTTTCAAAATCCTTTAGTCGCGCATATCACTGCGCGAGACGATTCATGATGTTCGATTTTCCTCCTGAATTTTCTTTATGACTGATGTTTGATGGTCGATGCTTGATGCTTGGTTCTTGATTCTTGATACTTTTCTTAACTCGCGCAGATCACTGGGCGAGACGGTGATTGATGATTTATGATTGTAGAACATCAAATACGCAGCGTAGAGACAACGCCTGCCGTCCCCTATTCAAGTTCTGATTACCCGGCGGAAACGATAGGGGAGAGGATAATTTTCGGGCGGGAACGGGTGGGGAACAGGCGCGCTGAGTCGATTGATCGGGATTCGAACGGAAAGAGTACGAAAGGGTGGTGCGTTAAACAAGGAATCAGACGGATCGTTTTCGATAATATCCAAGATAAGATTCAGAGAAACTTTCGCGAGGTAGCGAGACACTCTTTCTTCCGGTATATCAGGTCGAGCGACCAAAATCGGCCTATGGACTTCCCGTTGCAGGAGAAATTAGAGAGATCCGTCATCCATCTCCCGATGCTTGAGGATCTTCTTTTAATACCAGTTTGGGCCATCGGTTGTTTTCGTTGCCAATTCGTGGTCGCTTGCCTGATGGGATGTGTCGGTTGTACCGATCACCGGCACGAACGAAGGTGCGTTTGTCGCAAGATTATGGCTGAGCTTTTCAATAACATCAGGGCGTTGAATGACGATGTTGCTAGAGTCGCCGGCCTCTAAAACTTTGAAAGGACCAGCGACTTCGTATGTCAGTTTGGCGCGCTTCTTTAGCCCATGTTTGGTTTAGAGGCACACTGCGTCGCCTACCAAAATCTATCGAGAACGCCGGAAGTGTTTGTCGATTTTTTTTTAAACCTGTGTTGCGCCTTACGAAGACTAACCGTCGCAATACCAATGACGACGTCCAGACAACTCACAAAATTCCTCCTTTTCCAAGTTGGTTTTCCAACTCTTAGGAAAGTGCCGGACTTTGAACTCAGGTGGTGGAAGCGACAACACCAAGGCGAATGGCGTGGTATGAGTTTTCCGATGCACGGCTTTTTATACGCGTAGCAGAGGGGGCGCGCATACTCACACTAATAAGCCGGATGGTCATCGACAAAGCAACGCAACATCGCAGTGAGCGAGCGATTGAAACTTTCCGCTTGACCGTTTTTCTGAGGGTGGTAAGTTGTACTAAACGCGTTCTTCACCCGAAGGATCTAAAAACCCCACTGGAAAAACTCATACACGGAATAATAGCCGATTTCATAAAACCAGTTGATGGTGGTCCAAACTTGAATACCTATTCATTCAAAAATTGTGTGGCCACGTTTTACGCCTTGATGCGTTTGAGAGGTATGGTTTTTGTGAGCTTTTTGAACCTGTGTGTGATGACCAAGATGAAGCGGAAACCGGACTTGCACTTGAGTAAGGGCCCAAGACTGTCTATCGCGACTGTCTCCAGTGGCTTTTCAGCCGGGAGGAGACGCATCGGGTTGGATTGCTTTATAATGCGGACGCGGTTCTTGGCGCAAATATCACATTCTCGGACAGTTGTGGTTCCGTCGACCGACATTTGGGGCCATTAATATGTCTGCCGAAGACGCTTGCGCAACCGCGTCTGCCCGGGATGTCCGGAGAGCTTGTGGTAGTGTAACAGTCGGAGCAAGATATGTCGAAGCGACGAAGGGAGGAAAATTTGGATCCATTACTTGTCGCGCGGATGAACCCGGCATAGAATGTCGTTATCATCTTCGAATAAGCGCGACCCTGAGCGTCTGACCTGCGTGGCCAGTACTGTATGGCAGGAATCATCACGGCTATTCTCCTCCAGTCTCTAGTTGAGTTTGAGCGGAGCCGGGATGGACTATGCTGCTCCCTCCTTTAATTCATCACTTTTTTCCTCTTCTCGCTAAAGTTAAGAGGCTCGGATGGCGTCCAATGCATCTTCTAAGAGGTCCAGAAGCTCCTCTTCCTCATATTCTCACTCGTCTGTAAGTGGCATGTAATATTTATTCTTCCACATATTTTCTGGCAGCTCACCACCGGTCCTCAGCAAACGAGCCGCTTTTTCATTGATTCGTTGGGGTCGTTTGGGTGGACCGTGGTCCTTGACCTAGATGCCGCCGGTACGGCCGCCATTGCCTGGGTGGAGGTTTTTGGTTCCGATGTAGAACGTGTGGTTGCTCTTCTGACCGGACGATAAGGCCGCAAGGCCTCTTTACTTCGTCCTCTTGTCACAAAGCTCACCAGTTCATCGATGTCGTGGAATTCTGCCTGGAACGTGGGGATCTCATCGTCTTCTTCAATACTCTCCGGGTTTTCTGGCTGAGGCACTCGTGAGAGGGCGTAAAGGATGTTTTGGACTCGGCCCGAGCAGTAGATGATTTCTTAACCAAACTCCATGAGGCGCAAACGCCACCGCATCAGCCGTCCGATCGGATCTTTCAAGTTCAATATCCACTTGAGCGCCGCGTGGTCGGAACTAACCTTTTTAGTTATTTCACTGTAGATACGG
>JAVCKV010581567.1:0-30841 GCA_032274145.1 Herpochondria borealis
TCTGCCGAGGAACGGCTGGCGCTGCGTCAGGCTAAAAGCGCGCCCAAGATAGCTGGCTTCAAAACATGGTTGGATCAAGTATGGATTTTGACTAACAAAGCGCATGCATTAATGTTCCTCGGAAGGGTCGCTGAATCGAGCCAAATTCATTCTGCACAAAAAGGCCAATTTCTTGGTGATGCTACTTGGGATGAAGTAATTCTGGAGGATTTTTTGTATTTCTCAAAGGTTGGCCTTGAGCATGCTCGAATCGACGCGATGCTTGCTGGAGCTGTTTCCGAAAATGAGGATGACAGACCAAACGAGCAAGTCTCCGAAATCATCAACCCAAATGAATTTTGTGAAGCTGCCGATATAAGAGCTTACGTAGAATAATTTTCTGAGCCTTTGCAAACTTTCCATCTAGGGCTTTAATGTCCTCTGACTGGTTCAGATGAAGGTTACATTGGCCCCCCCGATGAGTGAGGCCACATAGGCATACTGAAACACTCGAATTAATTCGCCCATCATCTTTCATCATGCCCACCGTTACTTTGAACGTTCTCGAAGTTTGTTAGCGGTTTTGAACAGTGTTGACGTGAGGCAGTGCACGTAACTAGCGTTGCGGCGTAATCATTGGTATGAGTTGGGGAATGTCAGGAAGAAAGGGAACAGGTGACCACTGTAGGACAATTCCTGACTACAAATTGGGGGTGGGCATCTGCTCTCGCACTAGGTTTTTTTGCGACAACACGATTTTCCCTTGGATTATTGAGCGGTACTCATAAAGACACGTTGAGTCTTTGGCTTATGGGAGTCGCCAAAGACTATTGGCTAGCCTCTTTTCAGCAAATGTTCGATGCTTTGTTTGGGCCTAATCATATTAGTTTGCGCTGTTTTCTTCGCTCCTCGGTGGCTTCAGTTATTTCAGTTTTACTGATTTGGGCATTTCTCGATATCACCGGTGTCATTTCAGAAAGAGCTGGCGTCGTCATCGGATTTTGGGAAGCTCTTCTTATCGGATTGTTAGTAAATGTCGTAGCCGACTATTTTTCTTTGCTTGAAACACGTTACATCCTCAAGATTATTGAGAGATGGCCTTCTTTAAGCGTCCAATTTTTTGTGCTGATAGCAGACCTTTTGCTGTCATCTTTGATCATACTATCTGTCCTGTGGATCTATTCTAAGTCTAGCCTTTCTGGGGGCGCTCACGGTTTTTCAGCAGGAGAAACTGTTGGAGTATTTAGTGTTTATTCCATTTTTTTCCTCTCAAGCTTCTTCACCTCAGTTTGGGTTTGGGGATATATCCTTTCCACTTGGTTCATGAGGATTTTTTATAAGACTGGCTTATCAAACCTTCTCGATGTTGAAACTCGACCTGCAATGATGGTTGCAACTGTGGGCGCGATAATTGTTTTCTTGGGTGCCATGATCACGTCGAGCGTTTTCGTCGGTCGTCAAGGTGAACCCTCGCCAATTGACAATCTACTCTGTAGCGCATTCCCTGGGAAAGTTTGCATTAGTGTAATGAACCTCACTGAGAATCAACAATCGAAGCTTGATTTGCTTTTAAGGGCCTGTACTGGAGGTGTAACCGAGCAGTGTTTGCATAATGCATCTATTGGGTACCGCGATGATGAAAACGAGGCTTTCCAACTGTTTCTCGCCGCTTGCAGTGGAGGCGATCCTAGAGGTTGCGGTGCTACTGGCGAAATGTACCGAACGGGTAGAGGAGTAAAGCTCAACTATGAAGAGGCTGCCAAGTTTTTGGAGTTGGCCTGCGAAGGTGGGCATCAAAGAGGGTGTGGAGACTTAGGTGGATTGTACGAAGCTGGAAGAGGCGTACCCAAGGATCAGTTTGAAGCAATTCGATTGTACAAGTTAGGTTGTGATGGAGATTCCGGTCATAGCTGTAGCAATTTGGGTGCCATGTACTCTACCGCCGGCGCTCCTCACCATGACTATCAATTAGCAGCCAAGTTTTCTTCGAGAGGGTGCAAATTAGATCACTTTGGAGGATGTAATGATATGGCAATCTTGCTAGCGGCAGGAAACGGAGTTGGACGAGACGACGAAGCCGCAGCAAATTTGTTACGCAAGGCCTGTGACGGAGGATTCTTCAAAAGCTGTGGGAATCTTGCGTTCCTAATTCGAGATGGACGCGTACAGTCGAAGAGCCCAGATGAACAGTTGAATGTGTTAAGAACTTCGTGCCGGGGAAAACAATTCGGGAGTTGCGCTGACTTGGGTGTTTTATACGAGCGAGGGGAAGGGGTAACGCAAAGCGATGCGCGGGCCATAGAAATGTATCGACAAGGGTGTGAAGGAAACCACCCCAGGAGTTGCTCTAACCTCGGTTTCATGTACGAATCAGGGCGCGGTATCGAACAAGATTTTGAAAAGGCTGCTTCATTTTATGACGCAGCGTGCCGTAGAAGACATTTCGGCGCATGCTCTAACCTTGGTGTAATGTATCTCAATGGAACAGGAGTAGAAAAGAATTACCCAGAAGCACTTCGCCTTTTTCGGGCGTCCTGCGAAAAGGACCATGCGCGAGGATGTAGCAATCTTGCGTATATGTTAGCTTATGGAGTGGGCATTGAGCGAAGCAACGATAAAGCAAATCAGTTGTATCAAAAGGCATGTGGTGCGGGCCTCGTATCTGCATGTGATCAACTGGGCAGAAAACACTAGAAATGTTTGGCCACAACAAAAGAGCCCCATATGGGGACTCCTTCAGTTTCATAGGAGTGAAAGCTGACCGGCTTGCCGTCATCTTTAGTCTCCAGCCAGGTTGTAACAAACGCAACCGGACCACCAGCATCTTCTACCATCTCACGCGGACAGAAGTGAGATCGATATCCAGTTTCGGACAACGGCTATTCGTAAGCGGTGCTTCAGTGGCACGCGATAATGTTCAGTCTATGCGATTGCAGCGACCTTCCGCGAACATTCGGCTTGGTGTTTGTGTGGCAATAAGGAATGAGCGTTGTCCGCTGCTTTCTTTTTCAATGTTCATCATGAAGCCGACATCGAGTACAGGCAGTCCATTTGATGGATCTACACCGTTTTCAACAAACCCCAATATTATCGCCTGACCTTCAGGAACATTGTGATCAGCTAGTTGATAGCCATCAAAGTTCTCGGTTGCCCATACTGGATGGAGGATTGTTCCTTCGTCGAGATCGACAAGCAGGGGTTCGCTTTTGATCGTGAGGAGAGTTTGGGCATCAAGCATTTCTTCGTTTGATGGACGAACATCATCAACGATGCAGCGTTGTTCTTCTGCCTTTGCGATTATCGGTAATACTGTCCACATCAATGCGAGGGACAAGGCTGCATATCGCTTCAACATTTTCTGTGCGATACTGCATTCCATGGCAACAGATCCTCAATTTGGCTTTGCTTATGCCCATTCACAATGGCCGTCAGCACGCCAGTCAAATACCCATGCGGTTCAATTTTGTTGAGCTTACAGGTCTCGATGAGGGAGGCAAGCATGGCCCAGTTTTGTGCACCGGTCTCATGGCCAGCGAAGAGCGCATTTTTGCGGCTGAGGGCAATTGGCCTGATCGTGCGCTCAACGGTGTTGTTATCCATCTCGATGCGGCCATCGGTGAGGAATAGGATCAATCCATTCCAATACTTGGCGATGTACTTGAGGGCATCACCCGTTGGGGATTTGGCCGATACCTGTAATCTGGCCTGATCCAACCATGCTTTGAACGCGATGATCTTAGGCGCGGTCTTGGCTTTACGAACGGCCAAGCGCTCATCGGCAGGCAAGCCGCGTATCTGGCTTTCGATGCGATACAGGGCGTTGATCTGCTTCAGCCCTTCGTTGGCAATGGGTGCCGCGTTGTTCAAGGTCAATTCATGCAGCTTACGCCGCGCGTGTGCCCAGCAATAGGCCAAACGGATATCTCCATTGGTCTTGGGATCAAGCACACGGTTGTACCCCGTGTATCCATCAACCTGTAGAACGCCGCTAAAGCCTTGTAAAATATCGACGGCATGTTTGCCTGCCCGTCCAGGCGCATATGTGAACGCGACTGCTGGCGGGGCATCGCCATTCCATGGCGTGTCATCTCTGGCCAAAGCCCAGAAGTAACCCTTTTTGACTTTGCCGCGTCCAGGGTCGAGCACGGGCGCTGTGGTCTCATCCATAAACAGTTTGCTAGACTGCTTTAGACGCGACTTGAGGCACTCATAAACAGGTCTGAGTTCAAAGGCTGCTTTGCCAACCCATCCAGCCAATGTGGAGCGATCAATCTCAACGCCTTGTGGCGCATAGATTTGGGATTGGCGGTAGAGCGGCAGGTGATCAGCGTATTTGCTGATGATTACTGAGGCTACAGTCGCTTCTGTGGGCCGGCCACCTTCGATCAAGCGTGGTTTGGCAGGGGCTTGCACAATGCCACCCTCACATGACCGGCACGCGTATTTTGGACGACGCGTCACAATCACACGGAATTGGGCGGGAATGATATCCAACCGCTCGGATGTGTCTTCACCAATCACATGCCGTGCGGCACCGCAGCCGCAGATCGTACTGTCGGGCTTAACCACTTCTTCAACGCGCGGCAGATGCTTTGGCAATGATCCGCGATTGGTTTTACGCGGCTTGGGGGCCGCAACACCGCTCGCCTCACCTTCGGCTTCCACAAAGGCTGAACTGGTCTCAATATCCTCGAACGCCAGTTCAAATTGATCCGCATCGATCTTCTCTGACTTGCGCCCGAACATCGCCTGCCGGAATGCAGACACCAACTGTTCCAGTCGGATGTTGTGCGCATTCTGAGCAAGGATGATGGCCTTGAGAGCAGCGACATCATCGGGAAGATCACAGGGTAAATCCATGCCTATTGGTAGCAGAAATGTTGATCAAATGCCTTTAGAAAAGGCCTCCTGATTCACTCTGCCGCAGCGGGTGAGCGCACCTCTAAAGACGACACGCGCCGCCAGTCCAGCCCGGCAAACAGGGCTTCAAATTGTGTCGGATCAAGGCGAAGGACGCCGTCTTTGATAGCAGGCCATTTGAACACATGCTCTTCCAGCCTTTTGTACGCCATGACCAATCCCGTTCCATCCCAGTAGATCAGCTTCAAGCGATCTGCGCGTTTGGCGCGGAACACGTAGACAGCGCCGTCAAAGGGTTTGTGTTGTAAATGGTTCTGCACCAACGCGGCCAGACCGTCATGGCCTTTGCGGAAATCCACAGGCTTGGTGGCAACAAATATACGCACACCGTATGATGGATGAATCACAGCGCTGCTGCAATCTCAGCAATGCGAATAGCAGGTGTAGCGCCGTCCAATCGAACAGTCACATTACCTTTGATAAGCTCAAGAAACAGAGGCTCAGTGGGGCTGCTTGGGATTGGCGTCGCCTCAGCCATCTCAACAGGAACAAACATATCCTCGGAAATAGCGGGCAAAATCAGCTTGCCTTCACGCGCTTGACGTCGCCAATCCGAAACCCGGCTGGCGCTCAAGTCATAACGTGACGCAACTGCATTGACCCTCGCGCCTTCAACCAAAGTCTCAGCCACAATCCGGGCCTTCAGTTCAGTCGGCCAACTGCGCTTGCCGCCATAGCTATGATAAATCTCCATAGTGCGTTCCATAGAGAAACTCCCTTCAAGTTATGAAAGGCTGGAATCGCAGATTATCAATCAAGCCGATAGTGTGGGAAAAAAACACCGCTTACAGAGAACGGGCAAGGCGGTCATACTTAGTCACCACCACCACGTCACCGTCGCGGAGCTGGTCGAGCAGCTTTTCCAGCTCTGGCCGTTTGGCCTTTGCGCCACTTACTGTTTCTGAAAATATCCGCCCCGCGCCCGCTTCATTCAGCGAATCAATCTGGGCGTGCAGGTTCTGTTCTGCGGTCGAAACGCGGGCATATCCGATAATCATGCCCCATGATGCCAAAAACCTTCCAAAACTCAAAGCGTTTTGTCATAGGTTTTTGTAACGCCTAAGTGCTTGATTTCTCGCGTGTAGGGTAGGGGGTGACAAAAACGACCGTTTTCGGAGGCACCAAATTCCTCTCATGGCCTTCACACGGGAATATTTTTACGGAAACGAAACTTTATTCGCCTACACCACCAACTGCAGTGTCCCAGTAGAGAAATCAAAATGTCCATGTTGAAGCAAATATTAATTAATTATCTTGTATTACGAGAGGAAAATCGAGATCGCAGGCTTGATGTTCCTGTTAGACTTTCCTGAAGGCTAAATCTCTAGCGCTTCTTTTTCTGCGCCAGACTATCGTTAACATACCGAATCAAACCAATGAGATAGTCCTCAAATTCCGCATCAACAGAAGCAGGTCTATCAACACCAATCTTGTCCGTTCTTTCAATAAAACGTCGTTGATACGATTCCAGATCCTGAAAATCTATTTGCTTTTGTATTATTTCTGCTTCTGCGGTGAGGCGCTCCGAAAGTGATGAGAATTTTTCTTCGTCAAGCTCCCCCAGAGTAATATTAGCAACTTGGCCAAGCTGAACGATAACAGTAGAAAAGTTCCCTGGCTCTATCTCCATAAGCTTTTTTGAACGATCCAAAATCTCATCCGACAAAATCCCTTTTTCAACAGAGAATACTAGGCTGTCTGTGGCTTCATATTGCGACAGCTCCCCTGGAGAAAAATCGTCGTGCTCCCCCAAGACTTCCTTAAAAAGACCAACTTTTTCATCTTTGTCGGGTGTGTCGGCATATTCCGCCAACCCGAACAAGTAATCGACGATCTCGACGTTGATTGGCTTGTCATCATCAACCATTGCCGCGATACCCCAGAAACCAACACGACCGAAATTATCTCGCGTTTTCTTCACTACTCCAACAAGGTGGGCCAAAATATTTCGGTAGTAAAACTTACGTATAAACACAGTTGGTACATTTGCAGATAAGTAATCACTCCCACCAAGTTTAGGGTTCCTGAACTCGAAAAGTTCTATCTTCTGTTCGGCAAATGAAAGCCTTCCAGAACCAAATACTCTCAAGCCATTTATTGTTTCAAAGCAAGCTAACCCGTGGATTTTCATCCTAACGGCCTTTAAATTTATCTAATATTCCTGGTTTTACCTTCTTTCCAGTAAAGCCTTCATAGATAAAACTAAACACTGTTGCCGCATCACGATAATTTATCGTAGTTAATACTTCGATAGCGACGTCATTTCCCTCTTCCTCAATAAATTGCTGCTCAATCTCCCCAAGATAGAATTGAGTTCTCATTATACCACCTTTAGGTGCAACTGTTTTGAGCCGTTGCACCAAGTTCTTCTTGAAAATAGACAGATAGAACGAAGCAATGTTACCATCTATATCTTTTGCACTTCTATAGGCTTCCAAGGTCGGTTTCTTGGGTAGTTTCGCCCATAATTCCGGATATTGGCCTTTATATTCTCTGAGAGCATCTAGAATTTTCAGTGGCTTGGGTATGATAATGCAGAACTTTGTTTTTTTCAGTCTTTTTGGCCCATGAACATTCATGTAGCTCAACATCCCATCGACCAGAAACTCAATAGGATCGGCTTCAGGATCAGGATCAACCATAAACGCAACTATCACGTTTCGGTCATTTAGCTTATCATCGCTCAGTAGCGCACCTATAGCCTGAGGAACTGCCGCAGCACTTGTGCCTGTAGCAGAATTATCCAGTTTCCTAAGATCTTCGCCACTTACTTCAATAATACGCAAATCAAGAGGCAATTTTGGCCTTGTTTTTGGTGTTATGCGGAATGCAATCTCATAAATATTAGCTTCGCCGCTGTCTGTTGAGTCGACCTGTTCTCGTGTGTGATACCTTCGTCGCCATGCATTAAGTCGGCTTTCCATAACTGGATCGACAGAATTAGGCGGCTGGCCCGTTCCATTCAGTGGATCAACATGGTGGATTTCTTCACACATTCTGTAAAGGTGCGAGTGAAAAGTAGATTTTCCCGAACCTGGGAAACCTATTGTTACAAGGAAGTTGCCTCTTGCTTGTTCGGCAAGATCAATTCCAAATGTATCCCCAAAATCATTGCCTGCTAGAGTCTCCATAGAGGGTAATTCTTGCTGGCGTCGCCTCCTTAACCGAGTCGCGTTAGTTGTCGCAGCAGAGGGCTTTTCAGGTGGTGTATTTGAGGAATTTTGTGATGCATCAGCAGTCGTATTCTCCTGCGAGTCATACTTATCCTCTTTATCGCTAGGCATATCTCTACTCCTAAATATCGAGGTAAGGGTCTTCGACTTCGTCGAAGTCAGGGCGAATATCTTTGTAGTTAACCAAGAATGCTACAATAATCGGCATGAAATCTACAAACAATGCGATAAACATGGCGAATATCGTAGCTGATAGATTAGGCACATCAAATAGACCATTTTTTACGGTATAAATAATTTCACCAAGCCGTCCCGCTTCTGGATCTAGCCCTCGATGTTCACGAGCTTGATTGTTTGGCAACAATGCGTTTGCCCGGCGCTCAACTTCTTTGGATATTTCGGACATTTCAGAAAGCAGGACTCTCGCTTCATCAATATCAACATCAAAATTGATATCTTGAAATCTTGCCAAGTCCTCAGATATTTCAGTCGCCAAATTACGATACGCAACATAAGATTCTGAATTTGATTCACTATCTTTATTTTCATAAACTAGACGTGAAAAAGTCTCTAAAACCGGCGCAACTTGCTCTGGCTTTGCACCTGCTCCTGGGAATGCTAGTGGAGTTACGCGACGCTCTAACTTTGAATTGATCTGCTCAATCAAATCCCTGGCTCTTTGACCACAACCAGGACGTAAAGGGTCATTGCATTGGCTTGAAAGATTTTGCAAGAGAGCTGATATCTCTTCTCGTTCGGTTATCTCACGTGCAATCGTTGGATCTGCCGCAAGCGTAGACTGTGTAGAGACCATGTCATCGCGGAAAAGCCCGTACTGTTCAGTCAAAGTAGCTCGCGATACATCCCCCTGCATAAATGCAGTATACACTGTGTTGAAATTACTAGCTCCACTAATCAAAGCTGGTAAAATAAAAACCGCGAGTGGCAAGAAAATTGATTTTCCGTTTTCTCGGTATCTTTGAATTGAAATATCAACAACAAACAAAACGATACCAACCACGGCAGCGATTGGAATAGCCAACGTTGGAACAGAACGTACGAACCCCTGGTATGTAAGGTATGTGCTTAAACATATAGCTACAATTACAAGTACATAGTAACTAATCAGACTAATCAAATATGTTGTGCGGTCGTCCATTTCGTTCCCCAAAATAAATTTCATAAGCTAAAACTTGCTTACTGTGCCCTAGTTCTTTTTTTTTAACAAAGATTGTCAACCCTTTAGGCGACAAGACTGCCGCTATTTATAGTTCGTTCCCATCCTTCCCCCCCCGCGCATCACGGTCAGCCTTGAGAGACTTCCACTCCTCTTCACCACCTCGTTCGTCGTGCGCCTGCTGAAACTCTCCCTGAATGTCACGTGACTCATCAGCGTCCTTCTGGAAAGTCTCGCGCTGCTCTCGATCATGCAGCTCTTCACGGCTCTGCGCCTGCTCGATTCCTTCATCAATCTGACCGTCCCACGTCATTGCAACACCAGCTATCAAAGATGAACGCTCGATCTCCTGATCGCGGCGCATCCCTTCTTTCTGCTCATTATAAAACTGGGCAGGCGTCTTTTGTTCCTTGAACATCGTGAAACGGTGCTGCTTGTCCTTGTCCATTTCCGCCTGCGCCGCCTCTCTGATCTGCTGGTCGTGCAGCTTGTCGATATTCCCCTCGGCCTGCTGAATATCCTTGTCACGTGCCTTCAGCATCTGATCGAACTGTTCTTGGGCGTCCTTATCCTTCAGAGCAGAAATAGCGTTGCGGCGCTCCATCTCCTTAACCGGAATTTGCGCCGCATCTCCGTCATGTGATACGGTGAAGTCTTTGTTTACTTTAGGAATTTCATTTTCATTATTCGGCATAGGAGGACTCATGAATGGAGCGGACACAGACAACATAGAATGGATTCAACAACGGAAGCACGATCATATTGCCTCGGAAACAAAGGTGCTCATTGATCGTATGCGCAAAGAGACAGGCATGTCCGACATTGTTGTTATGGGCTGTATCTACAGTGGTTGCTTTTCTTATGGCCTTGATAAGAGCTTGGCCAATGGCGGTGAGGTTGCCGACTTTATCCACAAAATGAGTGGCAACAGCCAACAAATGTTGGATGGCAAGCTCAAGGCGGTGGGTCGCGGGGAACGCAAACTCTAAAGCTCATTTTGCTGATCGCGTGAACGTCTGGTGCGTTCTTCTTTGAGTTTTTTCCATCCAGCTTTTTCTTCTTCGATCTGGTCAACATGGGTTTTGACGGCCTCCCGTTGTGAATCCTTGTCCATTGCCAACCAATGGCCAAGCACGGCGCGGTGTTGGTTGGTTTCGCGCAACTGTTTATCTTTCATAACACGGATAGAAATTTGCAGCTCGCCGCGTTCATCAAGCTGGCGATGCCGCAGCCCCTCTTTCTCCGCCATGTCGCGCACTTGAGATTGCTCGGCCTCTGCTGCGTTCTGTTTAGCAACGCGGCCATATTCGCCTGTGAAGCGCTGCCATAGCCCGCGAATACCTTTTCGCAATCGATCAGCTCGCTCAAGCTCTTCCCGCGCTGTACGGGCTTCCTGAGCTGTTTTCAGGGTATCTCTGGCGGCGCGGTGAGCTGTCCGCATTTCCTGCGCCTTATCAGCGAGCGGCTTCCGCTCTGCCGTTTGCTTTGCCTTCAAATCTTCAAGCTGCTTTTCAGCCTGTGCCGTCATGCGCCCGCGCAACTGGCTTCGCGCCTGATCGACGGTCATGTGAGTTTTGGGATCGCCCAACTTTTCACGAATGGCTTTCTGATTTAGACCTAAGTAACGGTTGATCGGCAGGGCTTCGCCTGTGTGATGTAGCACCACAAAGCCCCGCCGATCACCTCGCGCAAGCTGCATCGCATGCGCTTCAAGCTGAGATTGAAACGCCTTAGCACCATCTGCATCTTTGAACGCATCACCAATGATGCGTTTCAGGTCACGCGGATCTTCCCCAATCCGCTTTGCCTGCTGCCAGATCTGAGGGCTAAAATTCTCAGGGCTGGCTTTCCGCCGATCGCGCATGCCCTCCGGCAACTCGAACCCATGCTGCAAGAACAGTTCGCAGCTCACGTCTTTGAGCTGCAAGCGCGAATGGGATAGCTGGATCGCCTTCATGTTTTCAACGTCGATCCGCGACCAGACCACATGAGCATGCAAGCGAGCGTTTTTCTCATGGGTGACGATGGCGCGGGGCTGGTCTTCAAGCCCAAACTTCTCTTCAATCGCCTGCGCCGCTTGCCGAAAGTCTTCAATGGTAAGTCGTGCATCTTCTGGCGGATTGATACTCACCGAGAAAAACGGCTGTGTCGCCTTCGTGCCACGAGACACCGCCTCGATTTCAAGGAACGCGCCGTGAAGGTCACGCGCGGCAACACCGCGAATATCAGCCACCTCAACATGGTCATTATCGCGGATGTTCAAAAGGTGGTCGGCAAGGTTCTTGCCGCCGCCACGCTGTGAACCCTTGAGGATCATGGGGAAGGGTGTTCCGGTTCATCGTGAACACCAAGCGCAAGCATTAGCGTTCGGCGCATCCATTGGATGTCTGCCGCAGCCTCATGCAACAAGCGCGATTCCGGCCATGATCCGCAATTGGCAACATGGGCAAGCTGATTAACATTGCTGCCGATCTTGCCAACCGCCCCTAACAGCCGTGCCAGCTCGTCACCGTCTTTGACGGGACGACGGTTGGCGCGTTGTGACCTTGGGGGCGGCAAAGGCTGCGACAACGCAGCCGCGCGGATAAAATCGCTCAGGTTCACACCTGCCGCATGAGCGGCATGGGTGAGCGTGTCCCGTTCCTGCTCGCTATAGCGAGTGGGGATGGGAACACTCCGGCGATTTTCTTTGCGCGGTCGAGCCATAGGCGCGGCCTCCTTCGGTGTTTTGGGTTCAATGCCAAAAACACCGAACCGCTAGAGGGTGCACGGGAGAACGCAGTGTCTCCCTGCCAAGAAGGTGTGTAGGAAACGTAGTTTCTGTATAACACACACATCTTGCAATAAGAATATAGATAAGAATTTAAGAAGTTGTTAATGTTTTCCATAACAAAGCCATTTTGCGCTAATTCATGAGGGAGATACTGGGTCATGCGACACCGCATTTTTAAGGACGTACCTCGCGGCATCCCCAATGTCTCGCCATCTGAGTATGAACCACCCGCAGATAACTTTGCCGATCCCGAACACATCAAGGCAAGCCCACGACTGCAATATCAGGACGACCGGATTTTCTTGGGCGTGCTTGATGCCAACATTGAAAGCGACAAACGAAAGGACAACGGCGCCACAGAATATTACGCAATGGGCGGCCATCCGGTAGGTCTGGGCGATGACACCCATATGATTACCGTTGCGGGGACACGCGCAGGCAAAGGCCGCGCCGTCATTGTACCCAACATGCTGCGCTATTCCGGTTCGGTTCTGGCAACCGATCCGAAGGGAGAGCTTGCATCAGAAACAGCGGTCAAGCGGCATGAACGGCTTGGCCATAAGGTTTATGTCCTCGATCCTTTCCGCGTTGCAGACGTGCCAGAAGAATATCGCGTTTCCTTCAATCCTATGTCGATCTTGAAGCTGCCCAAGGGCGATGATGAACACGGCTTCAACACCCTTGTTGAAGATGCGGGATTGATTGCCGATGCACTTGTGATTTCATCCAGCAAGGATGAGCATTGGGACGCTTCGGCCAAAGAGGTTATCACTGCGCTCCTGTTGTATCTGGCCTTTGATCCGATCCCCTTTACAGACAATCTACCAAACCTGCGGCGCATCCTGCGCGATGATGTGAAGCTTACCAAAGTCATGACTGAATTGGCCAAGAGCGATAAGCTTGACGGCATCCTGTCAGGGTTGGCGCAATCCTATCTGTCCAAGCCGGATAAAGAACAGGCATCCGTCTTATCGACGGCGCGGCGGCAAACACAGTTTCTCGACTTTGACGCCATGCAACGGGTGCTATCCGGTCATGACTTCAATCTGAACGAGTTGCGAAACAACAAGACGACGATTTACCTATGCCTGCCCGCCATGCGGATGGGGACGTGCAATAGGTGGCTGCGCCTCTTCATCAATCTGGTGCTTGCGGCCATGGAAGATTCCACAGCCCCCAAGCCCAATCCGCCCTTGCTCCTCTGCCTCGATGAGTTCGCTACCCTTGGTCATATGGAAACCATTGAAAACGCCGCCGGCCAGATTGCAGGTTTTGGCGTGAAGCTCTGGCCGATTATCCAAGACCTCGGCCAGCTCGAAAGCCTCTATGAGAAACGATGGCAAACCTTCATGGCCAATGCGGGCGTATTGCAATTTTTCGGCAACTCCGACCTAACCACCCTAGAGTGGCTCTCTAAACGCCTAGGAGAGACGACACTGCGCGTCATGACCCAAGGTGAGGTCGGATACAAACAAGCCTCTGAGACAGCCGCTACGGGCGAAACATGGACAAATGACGTGCGCCCTCTTCTCGGTGTGAGCGAAATATCCACGCTCTTTGGTCGTGGTGATCCCCTGTGCCGCCAATTGGTGATCTGGGCGGGGAAATCTCCGATGATCCTGCAACGCGCATACGCCGACAAACACGAGCTGTTCAAATGAAGCAACGCCTTCTCAAAGGAAACTCGATCCGCCCGACCCGTACCGTTGAAACCGAGACGGGCTATGTCGTGACATCACGGCTGCGCTTTACCGCCATGACGCTGTTTCAAAAAATCATCTTTGGGTCTTTGATCGCGGGTTTTGCCGCCATTATTTACCGCGACGGCCTGAGTTTTGATGCCATTGGTGGCGCTGTAATCGTCTTGGGCGCTATCGGGCTTCTGTTCCAGCTCTCGCCCCTGTTTGTCCGTGTGGAGTTTGACAAGCACAAGCAGCACGTCAAATTGCAGTGTGGTGTGCTAGATCGCGCCACCCTTCCGATTGAAAGCAGCTCTGCCTTCGTTTTCGACAACGAAGACAAGATTGAATACCGCCAAGGGCAACGCGGTTCTGTTCTGGGCTATGGGATTCAATTCACCCTCAACGAGGAAAAGGCTTGGGACAGCGCCCATGTCACCACCCTTGTTGCGGTTCTCAATGAAATGCTGAACCTTACGCGTAACGCGCCAGCCCAAGACATGGCGGCAAACGAAACCGTATCAGACGAGCCAAACCCCATGAGCTGAAAGGCCACAGATGCAAATATTTTCCACCATCTACTGGCTGATTGGCCAACTGCTTGCACATATCATCAACGCTTTAACAGAAGCGCTGAGCGCGTTCCTGTTCGTTGATATCTCAAAGGCGGTCGTCGTGGTGGGGTTCTACATCGTCGGGCTGTGGGTGTTCAAATTTGCGTCTCCACACCTGAGAAACGTCCTTGCGCGGCTGGTTTGCCTGCTGGCAACATTCTTCATCATCACCGCAGGCGTCAGCGCTTCTGACGATCACATCACCCGTGACAGTTTCATGTTCGGGCCGTATGTAGAATTGATAGAAAATTATTTTTAACGGGGTAAAATGTTCAAAGCACTATCAGAAGTTGCTCCCACGAGTATCATCATAGCCGTTCTATTGTGGGCGGGGATTGCCTACTTTGCGACTGCACCGGAGATTTCAACCCGTATCGCAAGGGCGGATTTTATCCCCGCTTGCGAACAAGGTGTTGCTGTGAAGGCCGATGCCGCCGCCGCCAGCATTCTTAACGAATTTGGGGGTCAAAATGCGCGTAACAATCAAGCCGCACAAGGGGCAGCAGAGCTGAACCGAACATTGAACAATTCTTTTGGTGACAGCAATTACAGCAATTTCATAAACCAGTATGGAACAAACCCATTTGATGTGCTGACGGGTGGTGCGTTTTCTCGTGCTCAACAACAGCTACAAAACAATGCCAACCAGCAAAGACAACGGGCTGTCGCTCGCGCGGAACAGGCAAAAGCAGCCATTCTGGCGTCCGCACCGTCGCAATGCTCCTGCCAAGCCAAGTTGGCCTTCCTTGAAAATCGCGGTGATTGGGCAATATTCACAGGCACTTTGGGCATTATACGACCAGAAACTGTTGAAAACTTCGGACAAAACATGGCCATGCAAACAACAATTTGCGTGCAAAGGGTGGCACAAAATGGGTGATGAGATTTTTAGCGGTCGCGGATTTTCGGTGACAAAGGGCGTACTGCGAACTCCGCGCCGCGCCTATGATTTGAAAAACATTGAGTATGTTTCCTTGCATCAACCCTTACTCGTCATACTGGGGATAACGGCTATAGGTTTGATATTATTTACAATATCGTTTTTCCGGTATCTTTATGGCTGGGAAATATTCACGATGATCCTCGTGGCACTTATTTCCGTGGCTTTAGCAGCGGGCGTGGGCAGTCTGAAAGTGCATTCATTGGCCTTGCGGGAAGAGCAAACGCCCTTGTTCGGAGACATCCGCACGTTGCGTAAGGTGAAAGAAGCTGTCGAACAAGTGATCTCGGACAGAGGTTGATTTTTAAACCCCTGTATTCGCGTTACTCCCCAAGGGGATGAACTCCACCGCGTTAGAAACAACGCGGCAGAACCTGAGAGCCTACTGCGGCGCGGATGGCTCAAAAACGATCTTGAGGCGTGATCCTGTGGCGGCGGCGTAGCGTTTGAGTGCTTTCATGGTCGGGCTGACCGTTCCGCCTTCTAGCTTGGCAATATAGGACTGTGACGTGTCCATCTTCGCGGCCACGTCCTCTTGCGTCATATCGGCCTGTGAACGGGCAGAAATGAGCGCAGAGGCCAAGGAAAATTCCTCCTCCAAGGCTTCGTATTCTTTGATGAATTCAGGGTCTTTCATCCATTCTTTTTTGACATCTTCAAAATCTGTCATGTGATCTCCTCCGCCCTCTTGAGGGCTAATTTTATCTCCTTACGCGGGGTCTTCTGTGTTTTCTTCACAAACACTCTGACCACAACAACACGCTTGGGCTGTTCAACGACATACAGGGCGCGTGAGATACCATCCCTGCCCTTCATGCGGATTTCCCAAAGCCCTTGTTCTAGGTGCTTCACGTATGGCTCTCGAACTTTCTGCAAGCCATGTTCACGGATCAAGTCGGCGATCCATGTAAACTTGGCGCGTTGATCCTTTGGGATGGCGTTTAGCTCATCAAGAACAACGCTACTAAGAAATTCAATTTTCCACATCGTATGTCAAATATGACATACTCCCGCAATTTTGCCAAGCATTTTGTTTTTCTAAGCAGCAGTGTTATCGTCTGGGTGGCTGACCTGCTGTGATATGTTCAGCCTCGGCTCATGGCGAAACGCAGGATGGGCTGCTATGACGGGGTTTTCGGTTATCCTGACATATGAAAACCGAGCTTTTCTTTTTTGTCGGTCGAGGTGGTGGCCTTTTTCCCCTGCTTTTCGGAGCCGCTTCGCAAGGATCAAGAAACATATGGTTCTGATAAGAGCACAAGGGCAGAAGCGTTAGCGTCCCTTGTGCCGTTCAGGTTCTATGTTTTGATGTATCCTGAAGCAGGTGACAGGCAGAGGAAAAACCCCTGCTATTTGGTGAGCGGAGCGAACCTTAAGGCCGTGATCGCCTTTGGCGATATTATAGGCCGTCGAGTATCCGCCGAAGGCGGATTCCTTTCAGTGTCTGGGTAAGATGAGAGTTCATGGGTGTTTTATATGGGTTTAATATAGGTGTTTAGAGATTCTGACAAATTGGTAACATATTGAAAATTAATGGATATATTGAGTATTTTGATGAGGTGGTGTGTGTAAATCCCGACTCAAGCGTGTGTAAATCCCGACTCAAGCGTGTGTAAATCCCGAAACATAGGCATTTTATCCACAGCAAGGTCGTTTCCATAACAGCAAGGCCATGTATATGGTGGCTACTCCTTCGAATCTTGTGGATTTGTGTGTAAATCCCGAATTTTGTGATTGATATGCGTGTGTAAATCCCGAACACTGCCTGAGTGTGTGTAAATCCCGAACACCTGCACACACATAAGGAATAGATCATGAACACAGACTTAAAACCGATCCGACATGCTCAAGGCGATCTGTTCGTTTGTGACATCACAGATGTCATCCTAAAGGATGATATGGCGTCGATGGAGCACCCCTTTTATTCACTTTCTAAGAAACCTGATCGCGAGCCGCGACGCTATGAACACAATGGCCAATGGATCGAGTTTCGACCAAGCATCAAGGGTTTACCTACAATCTATGATAAAGACCTCATTATTTATGCCGTATCGCAATTGATTGCAGGCATGAAAGAAGGTCGGCCAATTTCAAAGAATGTGAAGATTGATCCATATGCGTTCTTAGTGTTCACTCAACGAGGTGTTGGTGGCCGAGACTATGACGCGCTTTCTGACTCTCTTGACCGGATTGACGGCACTCGATTCCGTACAAACGTCCTGTTTAACGGCACACGCACAGATGAATGGATGGGCATCATCGACGGGGCAAAGATGGAAACCGACGAGCGGACGGGTAAAATTCGCTCCCTTGAGCTTAAATTATCGGACATGGTGATTGCGACAGTCGAGAAGATGGAAGTATTAACACTGCATCCTGACTACTTCCGCTTGTCGCGCCCTATCGAACGCCGCGTCTATGAGATCGCGCGGAAAAGCGTCGGCCAAGGTGACAGTTGGTCATTCTTGATGCCCACCCTACACAAAAAATCAGGGTCTAAAGGAAGTCTGCGTGAGTTTCGGCGACAGATGAAACCGATCATCGAGAAAGATTTCTTACCAGACTACATGGTCGTTTATGATGACGGCGCTGATCGCATTACCTTTGTCAATCGCAAGACAATGCCTCTAGATCGGGAGAACCCTTCTCAAGGCGCAGCGACCATCTTGGGGCAGCTATCCCCCGATATCTACGAAGAGGCCCGCAAAATCGCGTTGGGTTGGGATATTCGGTACGTCGCCAATGCCTTTGCTACTTGGTGGTCAAAAATCGAACGCCCCATGCCTAAAAACCCAGATGCGTTATTTTTGAAGTTTTGTCGCACATGGCAAAAAAAGAACGGCAGGCCATAAAAGCCCTTCAACATGTTAACATCACAACATGTTATCTTTCGTATTTATCAAATAGCAGTTCAAACCCCTCCGATAACAGGTCATTCAAAGAGCGATCCTGCTCCATTGCCATAATCTTCAACTGCTTACGTATATCGTCTGCTACAAATGCGCTCACCTGAACCTTATCCGCACGACTGGGCGCTTTACCCGCTGCTTTGGTCTCAAGCTTTTTGACCGTTTGCTCCGGCGCACCTGACACAACATCAAGCGCAGAAATATCTAAAACCTTGCGCTTACTCATGCTGCCCTCACCTTCTTGGCCTTATCTGACAACATGTTCACATGTTCATATAAAGCCATAGATTCTTGAGCGGCTGACCCTCCTGCGTCGTACTCATTTGGGGTACGTCCATCAACGAGCATGTCCATGAACGCCACTCGATCACCAAGCATGACGGGCAGCACATCTACCCCCATGCGTTGCATCGTCTCCGATGCTTCAACGTGTCGTGTGCCAACCGCTTTTACAGAGTTTAAAAGCAGATACGGGTGCACGTCCGCCACCTTCGCCAACCGCAACGTGTTCTGGATCGCGCGTAAATCCATCACCGATGGCTTTGTCACGATCAACACTAGGTCGGAGAGCTGCGCCGCTTGCACGGCGGGATTATCAGACTGAGGCGGCGTGTCGATCAACACAAGATCAACATCCTGAGCGCGGCAAGCCTCCAAGACCTCCTCAAGCTGCACGGCCTGCAATGGCTTAACATGCAGCCCCTCTGGGAGTTCTGATCGTTTTCGCGCTGCATACCAACCCGTCGCCGCTGCTTGAGGGTCTATATCCAGCACCACGACCGTTTTACCTTGCGCATGTGCTGCGCCCGCCAACGCCAAAGTGGACGTGGTTTTACCACTGCCGCCCTTTTGACTGAGAATTGAAATTGTTTTCATTGCCTGCTCTTTCCAACATTTTATCATGTTGTGATGTTAACATGTCAAAATGTTGCCAGACTCGCCTCTCTTCGTCAACCTACAGGATTAAACCCGTCGAACCGTCTGCGTACTCACCTTGAACAAGCTAGCGATCTCTCGCAACGGGCGGCACTCTTCGTCGCGCATGCGGATCACTTCGGCTTTCTGGTCGGACGAAAGGGCAGGAGGGCGGCCACCGATGCGGCCACGCTTGCGTGCTGCGGCCAAGCCCTCACGGGTGCGTTCTGCAATCCTGCGGCGTTCAAAATGAGCTATGGATGCAAAGACATGGAATATCAGCTCTCCGGCTGGCGTTGTTGTGTCGATGTCTTCGGCTAAAGATCGAAAACCCGCCCCGCGCTCTTTGATGGCTTCCACGATATCGAGAAGATCGCGCAGAGAACGGTAAGCGGTGCTTCAGTGGCACGCGATAATGTTCAGTCTATGCGATTGCAGCGACCTTCCGCGAACATTCGGCTTGGTGTTTGTGTGGCAATAAGGAATGAGCGTTGTCCGCTGCTTTCTTTTTCAATGTTCATCATGAAGCCGACATCGAGTACAGGCAGTCCATTTGATGGATCTACACCGTTTTCAACAAACCCCAATATTATCGCCTGACCTTCAGGAACATTGTGATCAGCTAGTTGATAGCCATCAAAGTTCTCGGTTGCCCATACTGGATGGAGGATTGTTCCTTCGTCGAGATCGACAAGCAGGGGTTCGCTTTTGATCGTGAGGAGAGTTTGGGCATCAAGCATTTCTTCGTTTGATGGACGAACATCATCAACGATGCAGCGTTGTTCTTCTGCCTTTGCGATTATCGGTAATACTGTCCACATCAATGCGAGGGACAAGGCTGCATATCGCTTCAACATTTTCTGTGCGATACTGCATTCCATGGCAACAGATCCTCAATTTGGCTTTGCTTATGCCCATTCACAATGGCCGTCAGCACGCCAGTCAAATACCCATGCGGTTCAATTTTGTTGAGCTTACAGGTCTCGATGAGGGAGGCAAGCATGGCCCAGTTTTGTGCACCGGTCTCATGGCCAGCGAAGAGCGCATTTTTGCGGCTGAGGGCAATTGGCCTGATCGTGCGCTCAACGGTGTTGTTATCCATCTCGATGCGGCCATCGGTGAGGAATAGGATCAATCCATTCCAATACTTGGCGATGTACTTGAGGGCATCACCCGTTGGGGATTTGGCCGATACCTGTAATCTGGCCTGATCCAACCATGCTTTGAACGCGATGATCTTAGGCGCGGTCTTGGCTTTACGAACGGCCAAGCGCTCATCGGCAGGCAAGCCGCGTATCTGGCTTTCGATGCGATACAGGGCGTTGATCTGCTTCAGCCCTTCGTTGGCAATGGGTGCCGCGTTGTTCAAGGTCAATTCATGCAGCTTACGCCGCGCGTGTGCCCAGCAATAGGCCAAACGGATATCTCCATTGGTCTTGGGATCAAGCACACGGTTGTACCCCGTGTATCCATCAACCTGTAGAACGCCGCTAAAGCCTTGTAAAATATCGACGGCATGTTTGCCTGCCCGTCCAGGCGCATATGTGAACGCGACTGCTGGCGGGGCATCGCCATTCCATGGCGTGTCATCTCTGGCCAAAGCCCAGAAGTAACCCTTTTTGACTTTGCCGCGTCCAGGGTCGAGCACGGGCGCTGTGGTCTCATCCATAAACAGTTTGCTAGACTGCTTTAGACGCGACTTGAGGCACTCATAAACAGGTCTGAGTTCAAAGGCTGCTTTGCCAACCCATCCAGCCAATGTGGAGCGATCAATCTCAACGCCTTGTGGCGCATAGATTTGGGATTGGCGGTAGAGCGGCAGGTGATCAGCGTATTTGCTGATGATTACTGAGGCTACAGTCGCTTCTGTGGGCCGGCCACCTTCGATCAAGCGTGGTTTGGCAGGGGCTTGCACAATGCCACCCTCACATGACCGGCACGCGTATTTTGGACGACGCGTCACAATCACACGGAATTGGGCGGGAATGATATCCAACCGCTCGGATGTGTCTTCACCAATCACATGCCGTGCGGCACCGCAGCCGCAGATCGTACTGTCGGGCTTAACCACTTCTTCAACGCGCGGCAGATGCTTTGGCAATGATCCGCGATTGGTTTTACGCGGCTTGGGGGCCGCAACACCGCTCGCCTCACCTTCGGCTTCCACAAAGGCTGAACTGGTCTCAATATCCTCGAACGCCAGTTCAAATTGATCCGCATCGATCTTCTCTGACTTGCGCCCGAACATCGCCTGCCGGAATGCAGACACCAACTGTTCCAGTCGGATGTTGTGCGCATTCTGAGCAAGGATGATGGCCTTGAGAGCAGCGACATCATCGGGAAGATCACAGGGTAAATCCATGCCTATTGGTAGCAGAAATGTTGATCAAATGCCTTTAGAAAAGGCCTCCTGATTCACTCTGCCGCAGCGGGTGAGCGCACCTCTAAAGACGACACGCGCCGCCAGTCCAGCCCGGCAAACAGGGCTTCAAATTGTGTCGGATCAAGGCGAAGGACGCCGTCTTTGATAGCAGGCCATTTGAACACATGCTCTTCCAGCCTTTTGTACGCCATGACCAATCCCGTTCCATCCCAGTAGATCAGCTTCAAGCGATCTGCGCGTTTGGCGCGGAACACGTAGACAGCGCCGTCAAAGGGTTTGTGTTGTAAATGGTTCTGCACCAACGCGGCCAGACCGTCATGGCCTTTGCGGAAATCCACAGGCTTGGTGGCAACAAATATACGCACACCGTATGATGGATGAATCACAGCGCTGCTGCAATCTCAGCAATGCGAATAGCAGGTGTAGCGCCGTCCAATCGAACAGTCACATTACCTTTGATAAGCTCAAGAAACAGAGGCTCAGTGGGGCTGCTTGGGATTGGCGTCGCCTCAGCCATCTCAACAGGAACAAACATATCCTCGGAAATAGCGGGCAAAATCAGCTTGCCTTCACGCGCTTGACGTCGCCAATCCGAAACCCGGCTGGCGCTCAAGTCATAACGTGACGCAACTGCATTGACCCTCGCGCCTTCAACCAAAGTCTCAGCCACAATCCGGGCCTTCAGTTCAGTCGGCCAACTGCGCTTGCCGCCATAGCTATGATAAATCTCCATAGTGCGTTCCATAGAGAAACTCCCTTCAAGTTATGAAAGGCTGGAATCGCAGATTATCAATCAAGCCGATAGTGTGGGAAAAAAACACCGCTTACGGCTATTCCCGTTACCGCCGCATTTCTAGCGGACTATTAAGTTTGCGTGAAGTTGGTGGGTCACAACTTCCTTTTCCAGTTCGTCAAACTCAAAGCCCAATACCAAATCGTTTCCGGCACACTCACAGTGTGTCTTGTTTTTACGTACCATCATGACGTCAAATTTCACTCAGCAATTCCTATTAGATCAGAAGACTTTGCACCCAGCAGGTAGGCATTACCTGCGCGGGCAAAGGATCAACACGAGGCGTCGTGGCTTCTCAGATTACAACATTACAAACCACGCCGTTACCACCGTCAATCCCTACCGACGTGACCACTTTCTAAACCACCTTCAAAGTTACCGTGGATGTCCCAATCGTAGCCACTGTCAAAACGCCCTATCACCGCATTATCGATGGCTTTGCGCCACCTGTAATGTTTCACAACACAGGTGCTACTGCGCTATTCTGGAGGCCATGCAAAGACACAGATTGGACCCGAAGCACGTTAGAGATTACTTCTATCACCACGCCTTGTCAGTGCGCCTGCTGACCCTCTTTTTCGATGGTATCTGGTGGCTTTTCACAACCGGATTTTCTCAATGCTTCTTTTGGCTGGGCCAGTTTTTCGGCGCGATCTTTCCCGTTTGGTTTGTGGTGAACGAGCGGCAACGCAAGCTTCACACATTCGTTGTGGGGCGGACCGGCGTTGGGAAATCCGTTTTGTTGCACAACCTCATCCGGCATTATTTAGTTTGGAACAAAAAACCGTCCGTAGTTGTCTTAGACCCTCATGGGGATAAACGCCCATCCGGAATTTGCCCCGTTCAAGCATAACTTTGTGTTTCATGCGCTGGTTGACCTAAACGCCAATTTTACCGGCGGTTGGCATTTTGCTGACGGTACAGCCGCAAACCCGTTTCCGCTGCCTAACCCACCTCAGCAATGAATGTGAGCGACGTGACGTATGCGTACAAGCGGTATGCCCTGCACGAGCGGGGAATGCGCCCCATGAGCTATCGCAGCATCATGGCGTCTGTGGCCATGCTCTGTGATTGGGCCGATACCGAAGAGATCAAGCGGCTGGACCACGGCACAGCGCAAGCGTTCCTCTATTGGGGCCGCGAAGAACGAGCGTGGGAGGCCCGGACGTTTCGGAACCATCGACAGTACCTGAAATCGTTCCTTGCGTGGTGTGTGAAGCAGCAATATATCAAGCGGAACCCAATCGATGGCATTGAGAAGCCAAAGCTGCCACATCGACTACCGCGCTGTTTGACCCGAGAGGACACCCAGAAGATTCTAAGCCAAGTGCGTTGGTATCCGTGGCAGTATGAGTTCGCAGCGGTTCGCAACGAAACCATTCTTTACTTGCTAATTTTTACCGGCTTGCGACTGCAAGAAATGCTGGATTTGGAAGTCACAGATGTGAACTTGGACAGTGCAGAAATCTTTGTCCGCCAAGGTAAGGGTGGAAAGGATCGCATGGTGCCAATCCATCCCCGTTTGCGACCTGTCTTGACGAACTATTTGGCTGCAAAGAAAGCTCGAAGCATCCACAGCCAATTTTTCATCACAGGGGCGAAATCGGGTAAGCCGATGTGCGGGAAACACGTCCGCACAGTGTGCCAAAAGCTATCGCGGGCATCGGGCTGTTACTTCACACCTCACATGCTGCGTCATACGTTCGGGCGACTGACGGTTGAGAGCGGGTGGGACATCTTCAAGATCAAGGAAGTAATGGGGCATAGTGAAATCACCACGACACAGGGGTATTTATCAGTTTCCACCGAAAATATTAAGAGCAGTTTTGCGGACTTGACGTTACTTTAACAATCAACTTTGGTAGCCTCAGTCTCCTATACAAAGCTATTGACTTCCAACCGACCTTTGAGTTGAGATGTACAAATAGACAAAGTAGAAACTTGATTTAAAACACAAAATTCATCTACTCTCACTGAGCTGAAGGAAACAATTTGAAAAGTTATGCCGTCCTCGTCGGAACAAACAAATTTAAAAACTTTCCAACCCACACTCTGAGTTTTTGCGAAAGTGACGTCAACTCTCTCAAGCGAATTCTACATCTGAATGAGAATCTAAAAGATCAGTTTGAAAAAGGGGAAATTGTATCAATTACTGGTGCTGATTTCACACGTGATCAAGTCTATGAAACGATATCAGAAACTTTTTCCAAAGCAACATCCGAAGATCAAGTTTGGCTATTCATCGCATCTCACGGTTACGCACGAAATAATGAAAACTTTATATACACACACAATGCCGCGTCAGGAAGCGATGCTGTAAAGGATACATCATGCCTGAATTTGGGTGAACTGCGGGGGCTTTTGAGTGAAAGCAAGGCGGGCAAGAAATTCGTTTTTATTGATTGCTGTCATGCGTCTTCAGTAAATTTCATTCACAGAGACGCAGGCGAAGAGTTGTTTTCGTTTCGGCGTGCGAGGTCAGATTTTTCAGAAAGAACGTTCGCCTTCTTTAACTCTTCTTCTGAAGGGGAATTATCTTATGAATGTGAAAAATTAAAGCAGGGTGTTTGGTCGCATTTTTTGGGGCAAGCATTGAGCGGTGAACATCGTGCATGGAAAAATGGAACTACCCTTACGGTAGACAGCTTGCAATCCTACCTGAGTAAAAATGTTTCGGAATATTCTAGGAAAATATTTGACGCAAAGCAGACGCCAGACATTGAGTTGAAAGGGACTGGTGGCGAGACAGTCATCGCTCATATCCGAAAAGACTCCGTCTTCGAAGCAGAGTTCGAAAAAAATTGCAAATTATCAAAAGAGGTAATTTCACGTATTGATCAAGAGCTATTTCCAATTCTAGAGGAGCTTGATCGGACCGCTACAGTGGACGTTATCCGTGAACAACGTGACAAATGGGAACGGCTCGTTGTTCAAAAAGAAGAAGTACCTGTAGCGATGATTGGCATGGTCGGTAGCGGGAAGACCACGCTACTAAATGCTGTGACTGAATGTCAAATCGGCCTTGCTGGCGAAGGAAGTGCAAAGAGTGCTGCGATATTAATCGTTCGGCGATCAGAAGACGAACCCACAATAGTTGTAAACTACATCAAACTAGAAGAAATACAGGGTGTTGTGGATGAAATACTTGCGATTGAGGAAGACGATTTTGGCTACTTTCCTGAAGGTGACGAAGCGGCTCTTTCTGATTCTCAGTTACTGGAGCTCTCAGAGTTACTAATTGATCCAACGAGGATTTCTGGTCAGAAGATCAAATTGGACGACTTAAGGCCCGAAATAAGGAGTAAAATCCAAAGTGGTTTGGAAGTAATAAAGCCAGAGACAACGGATATCATGGAAATATCTGACATAGTTCGAGATTTTTCAGATTCTAACGGATCTTTTTGGCGGATTACTCGTTCAATAGAAGTCACCGGGCCATTTCCTGGGTTGGAACCTGGTATGACGATAATGGATCTGCCTGGGTTCGGTGATTTAGATGCTCTAAGGATACGAAGAGCTAAGGAGGCTTTGGAGGAAGTTCATCAAGTAATCGTCGTCACAGGCGGGCGAGGAATTTATGATGATATCCGAAATACATTGAAACAAGTGGGTTTAATGACTTCCATTTTGATGAATCCCCGTTTGGAGCAAATAATTTTTGTCGGAACGAAGATTGATGCGGGGAGAGTTTCGATCTCTGATCAGGTTGAGCTTGAGTTAGCCGATGATTACGAACCTAAAGATGCTGTCAAAGCCCAATTCAATCAATGGCGCGAAAGCACCTCAAAACAATGGAAAAATCTTGTTGAAATCGAATTAAAGAGAGCCCGTACGAGCCACCATGTTCCTGCTGAAGAAATCCATCAGAACACCAAATTCGTTCCAATTTCACCAGATGGCTATTTGTGTTTATCTGGACTCCAGCGGGACCCTACGGGCATCTATCAGAAGTGTTTTGCGGAGGATGACTCAGACTTTGCAGCGACAACAGGCATATCTGAAATTCGGCAAACTATTCGGAGGCTTTTGTTAGATCAGAAGCGATTAAAGTACGAGAAGATGTTGAGTGAGAGCGCCAATTTAGCATCCTCGTTGGGATCAGCCTGTAATGATCTAAAAACTTCTCTAATCAATGAAATTGAATTATCAGAGAACGAAAATAATTTGGTTTCCCAGTTTTTATTGTCCGTTGGGGGGTGTGTGGCTAACGATTACTTTGAAAGAGAGAAGGTTGATTCAATTGAAACAATTGTTTTCAAATTTTATGAAACTTTATTGCCTCAACTTAAAGAGCGTTGGGGTGGCCTAAAGGCAACAACAATCGCAAAGACACTTTTCGAGAATTTTGGTAAATTGCAATATAATACATTGGCAGCATCCTTGCGCCGCAAAGGAAAATTTTCAAGCAAGGGTAAGGACAAGATATCTATAAACATACCGGAAAAAATCGACTACGCTGTTCGGCAAATTTTGGTGAGTACTGCTAATTGGAAAATCTTTCCAGAAATCGAAGCGAAACTATCTCAGAGAGTTTCCGATGCTACAGAAACCTATTGTAATGACCTTAAGGTTTGTCTTTCAAATCTGAAGAGTGGTGGCTTCCACTCTTCAGATTTCCTAGGAGAGGTCGATTCAATAGTTTCTCAATTTGAGGAAAATACTCGAAAGGTTCAGATAGGGTTGTCTGAACGGATGAATGCCTTGAGAGACAGATCACCAGCCATCTCGCAAGAAGCAGTTGGCTTAGCATTTGGTCCAGTTTTAATTGAAGCTCTAGGTAGGGTTGAAGGTCAAGGTGCAAGAAAGCGAATAATCGAAGAGATCGCACGTAACTCTGAGGCATCAATTGATGAGATTTGCAGCCGTGCTGCGAGGGGGTTTTGTAAACTCATTCAAGATGAGGTTGAAATCGAATTCAATGAAGTTAGAAGCAATGTTCAAAGGTATATCGAGCATACATTTCGGCGTTTGGAAGAGTCTCATTTGAAAAACGGTAGAGAACTTGGTGTTCCGGAGCGGATGGCATTTTTGGGACGCGTTAGGGCATTCGAGGCCAGTATGGTTAGCTTGCAATTCTAGTAAATTTGCGGCTGAATACTTGGCATTGATCTGAATAAATGAGGGAGAGAGATTTGAAAAATGATTCGAATGGGGCAGATCTGAAATTTGGCATCAAGGCATCAGCAAAAGAGGTGGCAGAATTTTTAGCTGAAAATTGGCACGATGAAACTCATCGACCTTTCACTGTCGAAAATATCTCAGACACTGATCTTGAATATGAGTTAAAAAAAACTGGTGCCCGGGCGGATCCAGAAACCATACGAACGATTATCACGTTCTCTGCAAACGCTTTAGTGGGCGGCATCTTGTACGATTCTGTCAAGATGTTGATAGAGAAATTACGTCGCAAATATGGCAGCGACTTAGTGGAAAGCGATTCGAAGGAAACTAATCCAAGGGATCAGTAGAGGAGACGACCATTAACAAGAATGCGGGATTTAATTCTACTGCCCGCCTCGGCCAAAAATCAATGAAAATCTATCGAAAGCGGGTGCTTGTCAACTTCAGCTTGCAGGTGCGCTGTGGAAGCAGAAAGATAAATAGTAGTGGTCTTGATGTCGCTGTGCCCCATCATCTTGCTGATTGCAAAAATATCGGCTCCACCCTCCAGCATTAATGTTGCGAATGTGTGTCGCAGCATATGAGCGCTAAAATAGATACCACTGGCATCTCGTAGCTTAGACACAAGACGCGGTATCGTTTTTGCGCCCATTCGCCTATCTGACTTAACAGAAGCAAAGAAAGACGGGCAGTTCCACTGGCGTTGATCACGGGCTACAAGGTAGCGTCTAAGGTGTAAGGCAAGGTCAGGATTCATTGGAATGAATCGATCCTTTTCACCCTTGCCCGAGCGCACAAATACGCGTCGTTCTTCAAACTGCACGTCCTCCACCATCAAGTTGAACAATTCGCTGAGGCGGACGCCTGTGAACATGAACATCGCCAAGATTGCGACTGCACGCGCTCGCTCAGCCTCAATCACGTAGCGGTAGTGTTGTGCCCATTCTAGAAGCTGGATTGCGTCCTCTTTGGACAGGTGACGCGGCAACTTTTTTGGCAATCTTGGTAGATCAATGTCGCGAGCCGGATTTTCAGCCACGAGCTTTTGCTTGGTGCACCAGTCCAAGAAAATTCGTAGCGCGATGATCCGGTTTCGAATGGTTTTCGCGGACCATCCATGATCCAGCTTTCCTGTGATGATGTAGCCCTCGATTATTTTAAGGTCGATGGCCTCAGCATTGGCAATGCCAGTGTGCTTTGCAAAATGGTTGATCTCGAACCGGTAGGTTGCGACCGAACGATCGGTGTTACCTTTAAAGACCCGCGAGTACTCGCAGAAGGAACGTAGCTGGTGATGAATGTCTAACATGCTTGTGTGGGTTACGGGTTACACCCGTAGGTCACTGAGCGCCAAATTTGGCCATCCAAGACGTTCGCCAGACTACTGATAGATTGAAAATTGGTTGCGGAGGTTAGATTCGAACTAACGGCCTTCGGGTTATGAGTTCTCGGGGGATTGTCATAACTCCGATTTTGCAGTGTATCAGCGGCCTAAGGGAGCATCGTCGGGCAATCCAAGTTGCGCATTCAATGACCTTCGGGTCATCTATTAGGCTACGGAAAAAATCGTATTAAGCAAATCGTATTTCAACAAGAAACGCGGCAAGCTCATTTTCAATTCACGAATATCTTGCCTCTAAAGACTCGCTTTGCGTCACACGCCGATAGTGCATATATTGAGGAAGACTACCTAGGCTCCACAATTTGTTGTGCTTAGGATCAAATTTCTTGGAAATAGTTGATGACAAAAGAACAGCATATCGCTCTAGATCGCCGCTTCGCCTCTCCTTCAGAAGAGGCGTTAAGAGATCCCGATTATTTGTCGATTTGGGGTAGCCGTCACAAGGATACCCAGTGTTGGGAGGAAGTTCTTGAGGCAGAGCGTATTGTTGTTCTGGGCGAAGGAAAATGCGGAAAGACCCACGAATTCAAGCAACAAGTGTTGCGGCTCAAGACGCAAGGGAAGTTTTCTTTTTTTGTTCCACTTGAGCTTTTACACGACAATGACTTCGAAGACGTCTTGTTGCCAGAAGACGAAGATGCGTTCGCGACATGGAAGACACATGATAGCGCAACAGCATATTTTTTCTTGGACGCTGTCGATGAATTGAAACTGCGAAGCGGTTCGTTTCGTGCCGCACTTAGAAAACTTAGAAAGTCCATTGGGCCAAGATTGGCTCGTACAAAGATCATCGTGTCGTGCCGCCCTCGCGACTGGGATGATGAAGTTGATCTGGCAGACATTAACGTGTTTGCAGTTCCCCGTTCGGATCAGGTTCAAGAAACGCCTGAAGACGAAGACGCAGGCGAAAAGCACCTGCTTTCTGCCATCACCAATACTGAGGAGGCCAATGACACCCCTGAGCCTACGAAAAATGCGAAATCGGGAACCAAAGTCCTGGCTCTATTACCGTTTAGCCGCGAAGAAATTGCTGACTTTGCGCATCTGTACGCCCCTTCTCACGCGGAAGAGCTAAAAAGGCACTTTGAGGAAAAAGAACTTTGGCACCTTTACCAGTCGCCAGCCGACATTATGGGCGCATTAGACCAACTGATCGGGGACGGACAGTTGGGCACCTTGGAAGAACAGCTTAGTTTCGGCATTGAACAAAAACTAAAAGAGGTTTCGGATAAGAAGCGCCGTTCCTTGAGTGTTGACAAGGCAAGAGAAGGCGCAGAGCGGATTGCTTTGGCGCTATTTCTAATGAAAAAACGTTCAATCCTTTTGGATCGAGTGGCGGATGAAGATGGATTGGATGTAGCCAGCGTCTTGGGCGATTGGTCACGTGAAGAACAAACTGAGCTTTTGGGAAAAGCACTTTTTGATCCGACAGGTGTTGGGGCCATGCGCTTCCATCACAGATCAACACAAGAGTATCTTGGGGCAAAACGTCTACAGAAACTCCGGTCAGCGGGTCTTTCTACAAATGATCTGTTCCAACTTCTGTTTGGAGAAGTCTTGGATGAAAAGGTCATCGTCCCTAGCATGGAACCGGTGGTCGCATGGTTGGCACTTTGGAACGACGACGTTCTCAAAGAAGTGAAAGCTAGAAGCCCCTTGCTGTTGTTTAGGCAGGGTTTGCCCGCATCAATGAACGTTGAACTGCGAGCTGGCTTGTTGCGTCGGTTTATTGAGCAATTCTCTGGAAGCGATTGGCGGAGAATTGGTGTTGGGCATTCCGAGCTCAAACGCGTCGCACATCTGGAATTGGCACCGATTGTTCGAGAGTTATGGGATCAGGCGTATAGCGGTCACGACACACGAGAGATACTGCTAGAACTGATTTGGATCACACCCTTAGCGGGGTGTGCTGATCTCGCTTTTGATGCGGCTCAAGATGAAACACTCCCAGAAAATCACCGCACTTACGCCTGCTGGGGGATTCTGAGAGTTATAGCTGAAAGTTGGTGACGGCCCGGATGGGCGGCATATCATGGCGTTGTTGACGCGCCGCAATTCTCATT
>JAVCKV010581678.1:0-26620 GCA_032274145.1 Herpochondria borealis
CAGTGGCAAGCGGCGGTTTGATGGCGGGTGGATCATCAGCGCAGTGGGCGCGAGCGTGCCGGATTTCGTGCTCGGCTCTGCCCTCATCTTCATCTTTTTGGCATGGCAATTGTGGTTCCGCGTCGGCGGCTACGCGCCGTTCTCAAGCGACCCCATCGGCAACATCCAATCCATGACCCTGCCCGTGATCACACTCGCCGTATTCGGCATCGCGTTGATCTTGCGCACCACACGCGCCGCCGTTCTACGCGTGATGACAGAGGGGCATATCACCGCCGCTGTTGCCCGCAGCGCGCCGCCAAAGCAGATCGTGCGCGACCACATCTTGCGCAACGCAGCTATTCCCATCGTCACAGTCTCAGCCACCTATTTTGGCTTCCTGATGGGCGGCGCAGTGGTGATTGAGGTTCTCTTTTCCATCCCCGGCGTTGGCCTCTACATCTTCAACGGCCTGATGAACCGAGATTATGCCATAGTGCAAACCGGCGTCCTGTTGGCCGCATTTGTCTTTATTGCCGTGAATATGCTGGCGGACGTAGCATATGCCTTGATTGACCCACGGGTCGGGACCGGGCGCGGATGATCCCTTTGAAATTCCCCTGCGATCCATTGTCGATTTTCGACCTTGTGATGCTGATTGTGCTCATCCTACTCGGCCTGTTCGGCCCCTATCTGCCCATCGGCCACCCGTCCCGAATCGGCGCGGCGCCCCGGCTTGATGGGACAAGCTGGGCGCATCCGTTTGGGGTGGAGGAGCTCGGTCGCGCATATCTCCCCCGCGTGGTCGAAGGCATCTGTGCGACGTTTATCGTCTCCATCATTGCCGTCGCCATCACCGCCGTTACGCTCTTGGGTATGGTGGCGGGCTATCGACGTGGGATTGTGGACGACCTCGTGGCGCGACTGGCCGACATCATATTCGCCTTTCCCGCGTTGCTTTTAGGCCTAATATACCGACTTGAGGGGATTCTAGAACCAACTCGTTTTTTGCTTTCCGATGTTTTCCGGTCGAGCTACATGGCTAGCAAGATTTCGGTTTGTACAGTATAGACACGGACTATGACATCGATGTGACGAATGCATGAGACCTATGGGAGTAGATAGAGTGTATATAGGGTATATTAGCCTGAAAGTGTGAGTATATGAATAGGGATGGGTCTCGAGTAATGTTAGTTTTAGTGAAATTGTTTTGCATGTTGCAGGTTACCTAGCGTCGCACGGACGTATGAGCGACATTTGGAGTGACAATTCGGGAAAACCATCACGACGAGATACTCTAGCTACTACGTATGTATACTACGCCGTGCACACTAAAACAGTATCTTATTAGTAGAGCTTAGGATAGCCCTTGCCGGGCAAGGTATTTGGCGTCGCGACCAATAGTGTCCAACTACAGCTCATATTTTGAGTGAGCTGTCTATGGACGATGACCGTGGAACTAGGATGTCCGGATGGGAACTGGCATATGACCGGTTTCCGGGTTCCCGGGATTCAACACACCTTGGCGAGACTGAATCTTCCAAAAAGCTTACTTCAGTATCACTGTAACACTGTAACTCTTGGTTCAACAACAACTAATAACTAATAACCACAACAACAACAACCCGAATCTATGTACCATGGATACCGCATCCCAAGTCACCGTAACAGCCGCAGCAGCGAAAGCGGAAGTCGAGGCAGCGGAAACGAAAGTAAAGGCAGCGAAAGCGGAAGTCGAGGCAGTGGAAACGAAAGTCAAGGCAGCGGAAACGAAATATCATTCGAACACGGACGATAATCTCAAGGCCCTATACTTGAATTCTTGGCAATCAGCACAAGCAGGAGCCACAGCAGCACAAGCAGGAGCCACAGCAGCACAGGGTGTTTTGACTGCAGCTCAGGCATCCTACGCAGCGCTTTTGAATCCGCCGCCGCAGCCAAATGGTAAGTTGCGATGTTGTTGTGTTTGTATTCTTGTATTCAAATGTTGCTTCGAAGCGCATCATGAGGATCAAGGTCGCTCGCTGGCTTCAACTAACACTCTTCGATTTCACCATTATACTGTAGGCCCCGCTCCAAAGAAGAAAAAGTCAAACGAAGGAGAGGTATTCACCCCAGTGTGGCTTTAGATGGTATTGATTTAAGGTCACACTCTGCGTTGGTGCTCTACAGATCCCACCTTGTCGAAAGAGTAATGGGGTACCTAGCGAAATCTTCTTTCGTGGTAGTTGCTGCTCCACCTGCAACAGGGAAAACGTCTTTGCTCCAGCTGGTTGATCAGCGCTGTCGGAACGCTGAGTATGACACGTACTTCTTGCGTTTCAGTGAAGCGGACGACCCTTTTGCCCGACTGAATAACATAACCGGCATCGATCTCCTCGGCAAGACGTCAGCAGAACCCAGTGGGAAAAGGAAAGTACTGTTTGTAGACGACTGCCAGACACAATTCTCCAACACTTCTTTTTGGGAGCATCTTTGCAAGGGTCAAACGCAGAACATGTTGAGTGCAGAATTCCGTTTTGTGTTCGCGTGCACGTACAACTTGAGTACCCGTGGGTCACCTGTATGCTTGAGAAGCTTCCAAGGGCGTCTGAACCGTCGGGACCTTCTTTTGACCACAGAGGAGGCCAGCGCCTTTTTCACCCAGTTTCTGGAAAGGTCACGCTTGAGCGCATGGGAAACAATGCACTCGCTGCGGCATGCTTTGTTCAGTGAGGACAGTGCAGGGCAGGTCGGCCTATTGTCCCTGTACATGACCACCCTAGCACTGGACTCTGATAAAGGCCAGGCAACCGAGGCCCATTTAATTCAGAGCACGCTTAGTTGTGCTACTTTGACTCGTATCCAGAGGTGCTTTCCTCTTGATGGACTCGACACGGGAAGTGTGCCACCTGCGGAGAAAGAGTTCTTAATCGACCTGTACCGCTCTGGTGATCACAAAAAGCAAATGAGATACAGCTGGAACAATGACAAGGAAGCGGAAACAATCAGAGGGCTTGCTCGTGCTGGTATATTGGACGGGGAGGAAGATGTGGGTAATAGGGGTGGAAAGTTTGCTCTGACCTCACCAGTCACCTTGCGGTTCATGCTATTTCTACTTTTCGGAGAACGACCGCTACAGCTACCTGGTAACGGGACGCTTGTTGATTTATCCGTTGCTTGTGCGAAAGGGTTGAGAACAAGTCTACTGGTCGGCGCTACTAGCAACGGAGATCGTGATATGCCAAAAGATACCTCCTTTCAGCATATTTTTATGATGCAACTATTCTACACTGTCCCCGTGGAACATATGATCTGTCCAGAAATGTCGAATATTCTCGGTGGACCAAAAGTTAAGGGGGAGCTGGATTTCTTTATTGACGGTTCATTGAGATTTGGACTTGAGCTGCTAGTGGGTGGCAAGGGTGTGGGCGAGCACATTTCTCGATTTTCTGCCACTGGCAAGTGCGCCATTCTCAAAGCGGCTGACTATATTGTGATAGACTTTCGCCTGGACAAGAACAGCCCAGTCCACCGTCACGAAAAGAGGATGACGGTCTCCTTTAATCTGGAGTTCACGTTTTGCACTTGCGAGTACGGCAAAAAAATGGTTGCAATGAAGCTCTGTGGACAAAAACGTTCGATCTGCCTTCATGATTTTGTATGTGCTACAACTTGTTATAAACAAATCATAGGAGCTTTACAGATAAACTATATAATTCGATTTAAATAAAGACTCATCCACTAGTTGAAGAGATAGCGTTTTCCGTCCGGATGACCTTGAGGCACTCTCAGTAACCGGGTATTTGATGAGATCCCAACACTCGACGAGAAGTTGAAGTTGAGCCAATTGGAAAAATCGAACGACAAGAACGAAGCGGCCCTCAAGTAACGCAGGGACAGGGACAGGAAGAGATCAACCTTCTTCAAGGTCAACTTCTGCAAGTACTGGAGGAAACCAATCCACGTGACAATCAAGGAAGTGAAAGCTGTGCGCCCACCCCATGATGGCACGTCCCACATTGACCGTTTTCTCTTGTCTTGCCCTGGAAGCCACTGCTAGATGCAGCAGCCTCCGCATCCCGCGAGTTTGCAGGACTATGCAACACCAACTTGCTGGAGCAAGCAACACTGCACGGACTAGGGGGAGCGAAGGCTGGACGTTCATTCGCCCATCGTTATTCCTAGTAGGACAAGATTCTACCATTGCCCCTTGATAACAGTAGTAGTGAACTGCTGTACATATGCACTTGGCCAATCGCAAGCCCGATACCGATATGGGGTAATTCTTGGCCCTAGCTACAATAGCTACATTGAAAAGATCGTCAAAGTTCACGTTGACATCTGGATTTACTTGTAAACAAGCGGATACCTCACGTCACTACTAGTATAGCCAGCCAACTTTGGTCAATCTTCCGCCAGCATTAACTACTTCGTTTCGCGGCACCGAAGACATATATGGTAAATCAGCTATAGCATACAGTATGCAGCAGTACTCTAGCGACGACTTTGTCAATACAGTACCACTCCAAATTCAAATATTATATAGTCATAGCAAAAGGTCATTATTTTAGGCCCATAGCTTGTTTGTCACTCGACTTTGACCACACAATTTCCGTGGCAACATGAAAACCCGCCTTTCTCTACTGCTGCTACTGGTTTGCAGCTCTTCCGTACTTGTTTCAGCTAGGGGGAAACGTGGTAAACGTAACAATGGAGGTACTACTAGCAGCGGAGATAGTGCGCGACCCAGCAGTGCCATTTTTGATTTCACAACGGTCGCATCCGGCATCCAGGAATCCACTCCTGTTGATACCATGACCACCGCAGAGATTCGTTTGGCCGTAGATGCTGGTTTTGCAGAAATAACCTTTCAACTCTACATTTTTGATGGCATGGGAGTGACAAATGCCCATTTGCATTGTGGCCGGGTCGGCATGGATGGTCCCGTCGCGGTCGATCTCTTGAACGGACCAGTCCCGGCCACTGATATTGACGGATTCTTCGTCGATGGAAGGTTTGGAGCCGACGTGATCGATACCACCGCCGGATGTGGGACCTCGATTATCGAATTCTTTCAGCAAATCAAAGATGAAAATGTCTACCTAAATGTGCATACGGCTTTGAAGGCTGTCCATGTCTGGGCGGCGATGGGTTCGTCATCCCAGTCTTCGCATTCATCGGAAAAAAATCCGATGTCGAGAGAATTTCCCTCACACTTCCATGTTCATTTTTCGTATAATTTATTTCGGTGTGTCGAACTTAAACTACTGGTCTACTGTACGGTAAATATAACGGAAAGAGAAACGGAAAATAGCCTAAAATTGTCTGCTCTCCTGATACCAGGTACGGAGACGTCATTAAATACGTCACGTGACGTGAAGGAATGAAGATTCCACAGCGTTTTTGAATCAAAGTTCACAAGGAAAGTTCAATCAAAAGTTCACAAGTATGACACTTTAACTAAATTACAGCTAAAACAATAGAAGGCTAACGGTAACGGTTGTGACGTGGAGGTCAAATTCCGCTCACATTTTGGAAAAAGTGGCATCATTCCCATCAACGTTGTTTCGTTCTTGATTCGTTGTTCTACTCACGTCTCGTCATATCTTGAAATAAGGATGATGTATCCACGGTCTCTACTACTCTGTTGCGCTCTTCTGCTCTGCGGATCAAGTTCTTTTGTTACTCGTGGCAACATACCGTTTTCTTTGCGGGCGCAAACTGCACTTTCCTACGGATCCGAGAATGACCATGAAGGTCGTCGAGGGGAACGCTTGGCACGTGAAGAAGCCATCCAAAAACGGTTTGCCACGGGAGATGAACTCAAGAGACTTCGGTCAGATCTCAAATTCTGCCGCGAAAGCCTGAAGTGGGCAAAGGCTGGGAGAAACATAGAACGAATCAACGAATTGAATGAGGCAATTGCTGAAGGAGAAGATCGCGACGCAGAGCTTGTCTACAAGAGTACGCTGAAAGCAATCATCGAATTGGATAAGACTCCTAACTTGCCAGAAAAGAATATCCTCAGGGAGCGATGGGCAAAAGCCGCTGCGGAAGCTCGCTCTTGCTTACCCCGATTTCAGTTGGAGGGACTGTGGGTTGGAAAGTGAGTCACAATATGTCTATGTACCTGTTATCGCCACCTTCCAATACAATTTTTCTAACACCATTGTTGCAGCTACGGTGATCACGGTGACGAAATGATCAACGTCACATACTGTGGAGACACCATCGTTGCCACGAAGGTTACAGGGGACCATACTATCCCCCGAGGAGCTATCTCGTTCAATGCGGACTTGTCGCCCACTGAGGATCTTCCTCCCATTGATTTATCTGACGATTCTGCTTCGAAATGGAAGACGGATCAACTCACCCGTTACAGTGGTAAAGGTCAGACGGCCAAAGAGGGATTCACAAACAACAAATTTGTCGACGGACAACTTATCATGTTTGACGACCGCTTCAGTTTTGTCTGGATCCCAACTTGTCAGCACGTCCTTTTCGCCCGTCCATCTCCCCAAGTCACTTTACGCATGTTGAGAGACACAATTTCCAAGGAAGATGAGCTGGAGAATAGACGGCATCACCTGGAACAGTGCCTTAGAATGGACATGACAACGAGCATTGCGAGAGCGCTTGTAGGTACTAGCTGTCAAGAACCCTTTCGCCGAATTCGACGGGAGCATGAATTGAAGGAAATCGAAGAAGACAATAATGTGGTGTCCATGTTTGACTCTTCCGATATGTTCAAGTACATTGATGATGTTTTGAACGACGACACCAATAGGAAGGAAGACAGCCGGTAATATCGTGCGCCAACTCTCTCTATCTCCCTTTTCATAGTGTCTTCCCCTCATACGATCATCGCTGCGAGCTAATCACGGCAAACGTAGCACTCAATAGGTTAAACCTATGCTTAATATACATAAGCTGCTCACTGAGAAGTTGCATCCAACCTCAGGTCGCTGCTCCAGAACTCTTCATGGCCTAAGGTTCATCCGCTTTGGAAACATCATCAACGAGGAACGAAAGCTTGGAGGCGATGTGTCTCGAGGAGAGACTCCTCCGACGAGAGCGGTCGAACGGGAAAGTTCTGAAGGACTTTCAAATGGGCTCCCGTGCCGCCAGACCTTTCCAGGATACAATCTAATTTATGCGTACTGCTAGCTAGTAGTCTGCGAAGGGGGTTGGAAGGAACGGTGAAGGGTTCCACCGTGGTTCCACGACTTTTATGACGTACGGAGCTTTCCTGATACTTTCCTGTGACAGCATGACGAGGTTACCAGAATACGTAGACTGACTCGACTACCCCAAACTCAAACTGCTTCGCACTGCTACGGTAGACATTTTTTACTGTATTCGTATGATATGACCGAACCATCCCATCAGAACACAAATAAATTGAACGCCTGCCACCATGGCGGCATCTCCGAAAAGGAACGCAAATATGCTCTTTCCCATGCTTCTCTTTATGCTGCTGATGATAATGGTCTTCCTGTTCCAAGGATTACGAGTAGCTTTCCGGGCAACGCCAATAGATTTTGGAATTCCTTCAGCGAATTTGTCGGTCACATTCTCATCAATACTTGACGGTGGCCCGCCTCTTCCTCCGCTGGAACCCAACAACGGAGATGCCTCAACAGTTCCTAAGAAAAAGCGAGTACGTTCGGCTGACGAAGAGTTCTATGAGTGGTCACCGCGACCATACGAACCCATGCCTCGTCCACCGGAAGAAGCCGTAGTGTATGATTGGAATGTGACTGGTGATCCTCAGTGGCTCATCAACTTTGCCATTACAGGCTTTCCTAAATGTGGAACATCCACGCTGATGCACTACTTTGCTGATAATCCTGAAATTCAAATATTTGGCAATGAAAGATGCGAGTTGGGTGCCAATCAACATGTTCCCTTGTTTCGTGATATGTATCAAAAGTTCGCTGGTGGTGACTATGTACGAGGCATCAAATGTCCTAGCAATCTTGAGAATAGTCTCGCGCTAACGAACTACGCCAAGTGGTTACCAAAAACGGACATGATTGTAGGCATTCGACATCCCGTGAAATGGTTCGAGTCTTTCTACAACCATCGAATTCAGAACAATTATGAGATGCTGCACCCCAACAACCTGACTGGCGGTTGCGGCAAGAAGTCTTCTGGCGTTTGCACCAACCGAGCCAACTTTCACGTCAACCTGGCGATGCTGCACTTGACAAAACTTAAAGAGGAAGAACGCAATTTGCTCCCAGCCTTTGGACAACGATGGATCAACCGAAAATACAATTGGACGGGTCGAGTCTTCCTCTATGACGTTGATCAGCTGAACGATAAGAACGAAACGACTGCATACCGCTTTCGGAAAGATTTACAGCGTTTTCTCTACCTTCGCAAGGAACTTCCCCCCATGGTATGGTTCAAACCAGGAAGGAAGAAACTTGATGGCGTTGAACAGAATCGAGTTGACGCCTTAAAAGTCGATATTTGTAACAAGAAGTATGCACCTGTTCGGAAAGTCCTCATGAAGAGTGCGAGAAATGTATCCAAATGGGTCAGCGACTATTTTATTGGTGCTCAGGATGTTTTTGTATCATCGCCTGATAACTTGAGAACAATTCTCAAGACTTGGAATAGAGATCCGTGCGAGGATGGAGGAAAGTACAAAACAGCCTCAGCAAAAATGAATTGTACCAAATATGGTTGCTTCCTAGCAGACTCATCAAAGAGGTGACGCTAGCGTTGATTTTCCTGGCCTTGCCCGAACCTTTGCTCGCACGCGTCCGTAGTGGTCGCTTCTGGAACTATGGTTGTCGTACGCTAAATCGCCTTGCGGCCATTGGAATCCGTGTCCCCGACAAATCTCTGAACGTCCCGACTCTAAGAAGGAGCCGTCGAAGGAGATTCACTAGTGGTGGCAGTGACATCAGACAATAGAGTGGGAGATGCGCTCGGACAAGTTACGAGCCGGTTTCCTTACTTGATGACAGTTCGAGTCTCCAAGTTAATCGCACCTGTAGCACTTGTACAACAGTCACAACATTGCGCAAAGAGTCTATCCTCTAATACGGAGCGAGTCAGCGACTTTCTATGTGTTAACATTGCCGTTGTATCGTGACTTGTTGATGGCTTGAGACTAGTTCTAAAACTCGGCTTAGAGATCCCTACGTACACCGAAGAAATAAAGGCCGCTCTGGGACAAAATCATTCATCTGAATGACTTACACTGCAGCAACATCGCATGAATGTTTCTCTACAGAAGCTTGACTTGTGTCACCTCCACACGTCGCATCAGCTTGCCTTCATAAACTTTAGATAGACGCGAGTCCCCAAAAGATTTTGCCACGGTGCGAAATACTTCTTTTTGAGAGTTGAAGACGGAGCTCTGAACGGTGTCCATTACAGTTTCTTGGCGCGGATCGCCACGTGGTCGTTCCATTGAATATGTTGGAATATCTTCAATGACGCTGAGAAATTCCTTGCCCTTTGCGTCCAGCACAAGCTGTCCAAAGACTGTGCTCGTGCTGTCCAATTCAGCATTGGTACGAGTTGTAATCCCAAACGTGGGTGCCACATCAAGGGTACGGTGTGTCAAGAGTCCCTTGGTGGTGCCGTGTGAGATGCGTTCTGTCTGTCGGGCATCGACCCACAGAGGAGCTCCAAAGACACGTCCCCCATACTTGATGGCCGTGGAACCACCAAAGTCTGTCACCTCCAAACTAGGTATCTTTCCACCATTCAGGAGTCCTGTGCCCTGGTCCAAACTGACAAAGGAACTACGAGCGTAGCTAGGGAGGGGATTGTCGTCTGAGGGGTTGAATGTCACATTGACGTAGGATAGAAATAGGTCCACGGTTTTGGGAGCAATCGTCCCAAAGAGCCCCAGAGTGAGCTGTCCATAATACACATTGTTTTCTGGTTTATCATCCAAATCATCTCTTACGTAGAATGAGCCGTCTGAACGAGAAATACGAACATCCATGACTACCTTGTCTGTGATGGGCGCGACTGCATCTTCAGCTCGAGCTTCCTGCGGTAATGTCGTCAAGAGTGTCTGCGAGAGAAGCATTCCACCAGCTGTTGTCAGAGCTGAGCGACGGTCCATGTCTAGCGCCAAAGTAGGTCGACATCTTGCTTGAGGCACGGAATTGAAGCTGAAGGCATGCAGGCCAACGAGGACCAACAGAAGCTGTCCTGAGAATACATGTAGTCTAATAATCATCTGTGTAGTACTGCAAGTTTCGGATCTCCCCTTGGTGATGTCGTGTTGATCTGTTACCGGTATGTCACGTGAAGCCTGAGGCTGGAGATGTGCTTGCTCTAGTAGAGGTTGGATTCTTGGGGCGGTGCTGACTGGGACTCTATCTGCGGTGCTGACTGTGCATGTAGTAGTCTACATCATCATCTATCTTTCTTTGTGAACCTTGAACCTTTTATGAGTCCACGAGTAGTCAGTGCCAGTAGTTCCCCCCGTCTGTCACGCGTCAGCACTATCGTTGTGAGAAGAATGGATCTTCGATCGTCTTCGCCCTCTCGCAGACCAACCCTTTGCTGTCGTCGTCACAAATCCATCGTGCAAGTGATCACTTTGCAACTTTGCAGGCGTCGAAGCAACTAAAGCATTCGACTCGCATCATCATACTGAAAGCGAATTACAGTAGTTGAACTTCTGGAACCTAGATCGTCTCTCGAAACGGTCGTTGTGAAGTCGTTACAACCCGCCTCAGTTCAGCTACAACCTGCAACATGGCCCAGTCCAACAACCAATCGATCATTGTGGGTCTCAGTCTCGCTGCCATCACGAGTCTAATTCTCTACCAAATCTACCAGCAGAAAAACGATAGTAGCGATGAAGAAGCTCGCAAGAGGGCTGCAGCCAAGTCTCGTGGGTTACCCAGCATTGGATCCACTCCCGCAAAGAAATCTGCACCCTCCGATACCGAAACTCCACTCGCGAACAACACCTCTGGAAAGGGAGAGAAAGCGCTTCACCATCAAATTGAAGAGCTGGACAAGAAAGGCAAAGGCCTCTTTAAGGCCAAGAATTATCTTGCTGCAGCCGATGCCTTCACCGCAGCTTTGGACTTGATTGCCAACAACGGAGGCTCCGAAAAGTCCACCTCCTTGGCTCGTCAAGTCGTTACACTCACCAACAACCGTTCTGCCATGTACGAAAAGGGCGGTTTGGCCGAGCTTGCACTTGCGGATTGTCAAACCATTTTGGAGTCGGACGCGTCCCACACCAAGGCGCGCACGCGCACCTTGAGAGTTTTGGAGGCCCAGGAACGATATGCAGAAGCCCTGGTGCAAGTGTGCGCCTTGCAACTCAAGTTTATGCAAGACAATCGGGCACAACTGCGTATGGGGGTCCAACTGCAACCGCCTGTGCCGCAACAAAAGTTGGAGGAAATGATTGCCAAGTTGCTGCCTGGAGAAGTGGAAAAGTACGTAGAACTAGCCAAGGCCAAGAAGGACCGACCATTGCCTTCGCAGTATACCTTGACGCAGTTATTGAAGAGTTTCTCAGGATACAATGCCTGGATGAGTCAAGCTGCAAAAGATGGGAATGTAGGCGCCTTGACAAAGGCTCTGGAAGAGGAAACCGATGATGCGAAAAAGGCGAGTCTGTATTTGAAGAGAGGCCGTCGTCATGTGCACGACAAGAGTTATGAAAAGGCTCCCCCCGACTTTGAAGCGGGACTCAATATCATTGAGAGCAATACTGCATTGCAAGATGTCATGGAAAACGATGATTACGCGAGGTTGTTGGAGTGGGTCGGTATGGTGAGACATTGGAAGTACAATCTTGACGGAGCCCTACAGGTATACGAAGCATGCAGCGCGTTGGAGCCCACGAATGTAAGTATCGATGCCGGACAACATTGTTTGTGTGCTAATGGTGCTAGCTCTTTTGGGTTTCTCACCTTCTCGGATGCTACTGCCATATCTTGATTGCTACAGCCTTCCATTCTGGTGAAACGTGCCGGAGTTAAGATGGATGGCGGCTTTCACGACGAAGCCATTGAGCTGTTCGACACTGCTCTTGGTCTTGATCCTGAGACAACGGATGCTCTCCTTCACCGTGCAAACCTTCGACTTCTGCAACAAAAGATTGACGAAGCCAAGGTGGACCTGTTGCATTGTTTGGAGATTCGTCCTAACCACATGCTTGCACGTCTTCGGATCGCTACACTTTTGATGGCAACCAATGATATTGAAGGCACCAAGGAACAGCTCTCGAAAGCAGAAGCTGCGTCTCCGAACTCCTCGGAGGTGCATTCCTACAGAGGCGAAATGCACTTTTCGCAAGGTGATCTCGAGAGTGCCAAGGCAGAATTCGAAAAAGCCATAGAGTGCGAACCCACGAATCCAACGCCTTATGTGAACATTGCCCTGGCCATTATGAATACACCTCCGACCGCTGGTGGCCCACCGGATGCCTCGGGTGCCATGGAGATGCTGGAAAAGGCTATTGCAGTGGATCCACAGATGCACTCGGCCTACATGCATTTGGGGCAACTCAAGCTGGCCCTGGCGACAGACTTGAGTGTAGCTCGCGAGGTGATTGGACTCTACGATGTTGCCTTGGAAAATTGTCGAACGCCGGATGAAATGCGCGATATTTGTGGTGTGCGGCTCTTGACAGAGGCACAAGTCGAGGCGGCCACCATGTTGGGTATGGAGCAGTTTAGCATGCAGTAAAGAGAACATTTCGGGTCAAATAGAAATTCAACTTATTTTACCATGTCTGTCTATCCAAGTGATGGACACTCAACTGACTGTACCATTGGTTTCGAACCAATAATCGTCGGTAGATAAAGAGTGCCATGTTGTCCTCGTCTACTTCTTGAGCATCTCGAAAAAACTCGACACTGCGTCGTCGTCCTTTTTGCTTTCCGTAGAAGTCGAGGCGGCTGGTGCAGCGGCCCTGGGAGCTGATGCACTTTCCACCACAGAGGCCACCGAATCTCGCAATTGTGACAACCAGTCATCATCTCCATCATTCCGTTTCCCTTTTCCATCAGCATCATCAAGAGAATCCATCGAGGAGGGAGGTAAAGCCTTCCAAAGCGAATCCTTGGCGGCATCCCACTCTTCCGTGTATTGGGCATTGCGCAATAGAACCGACTCAATCAAATCTACTTGATGATTTTCCGGAGCAAAGACATTTTCAATAGCAGTGCTTCCAGTGACCCACTCTCTCCACTGGTACGCCAGTTGATCTAGTGGAATAGTCGGGACCTCCATGTCCGTCTTGCCACAAAAGACGAGGGTACAATTCAAGGCCGCTGCAAATCGTCGGAGATGATAGAGAATGAGGTTCTGTGCCTGCGTCTCCTTGTAATCATCTTTGGTGGAGGGGGCTAGGAGAGCACAGACAATCAGGGATATCTTGACTTGCTCATCTGCTTCTGCCGGAGCTTGAGATTTGGCAGCGGAAGCATCTTGTGGCGCAAGTCCAAATTGAGCGGTCTTCAGCTGCGACAAGCTCGTTGTTGCAGCGTTATCTGCGTTGTTGGTCAAAGGAGGTGGTTGTTGAATGAGTAAACGAACGAGTGACTCGTGCTGCATCGCTAGGGAAGGTTCCACCATGGTGGGGTCACTCAGATCCACTGTCATACAATAGTGTGACCCTGACGACGGTATCGTGAGAAGAGAATCAACCAACTCATTTTTGGAAATGCAACAATTCCACACTCCCAAATTAGGCGTGATGACCTGGCTTCCTTTTCCACGTCGTTTGTTTCCAAAAAGCGTCGATTCACCCTCCGCGGCTGGAGGAGTAACCTCCAACGCTTGATAGGCCAATACAGCGTGTTGGTCTAGTTTCGCATTCTCGTCGAAAGTAATTGCTTTCGAGGTAAACAATTGGATCAGAGTTGGAATATCTGATGAAGTTGAGGTGGGTTCTTCACTGGATGCGGACAGGAGCGTCGAGAACAGCGCCATGGTTGTCGCTATTTTGGCATTGTTGCCAACGATCAGGATCTTGAGAGAGAGAGGCGACGGTCGCACGGAGGACCATGGACATAGCGAGCGCGAAAAGCCTTAGCCGTTGAAAAGTAACGGCTGCGCAGACATGACACTGTAGATCCGTCACGTTTGGACCTCTCCTGACTATCCATAAATACAAACCATCTTCAGCAATTTTACATAGCAGTTTCGAAAGCTCTCTGGGTCATTTGTCTCCCTCCGAGGCTTTTTTGGCCAACGATGCCAATAATCTCATAACCAACGTCCCCTATCTTGTAACGTTTGCCCATTTACCTGATACGCATGGCTCTGAGACAACGAAGGTCTGTCCCCCCAAAGCCCGCTACCCTGGAAGAGGTTCATGAAGATATCAGCATGGCAATTGACATGAACAATTCCCTTGCAAACTCGAATCTACAGGATGAGAACAAGAGACTGCAGCAGGAGCTGGAAGCCCTCAAGAAATTGCTGAAACGGTATGAACAGGAGCGAAACAGCGGTCGACAAAAAAACAGTCGACGATCTCCGCCACCGCCGCTTCCCTCACTCAACGAGCACCACGAAACTCGACGAAAAAATAATGATCAACCACTAGAAGGGCTGCATTATCGGGCACAACAACACGATGCGAAAAGTCCAAGAGGTTTCAAAAGTAAAGACTCCAACAATGTAATACCTGACAACACTGACATCGAATCACCGAGAGCGAACTCAACCGAAGAGGTGTCATTGCTGCAAGGAGGAGACGATGATTACAGCTGCAACCACGACCATGACGATGACACCAAGGAGGCGATTCCCTGCACGACCTTTGGAAGCATGATTCTTGATCGTGCCGGTTGGCTCGTTGGTCTATTGGTGTTACAAAGCATGTCGTCATTCATTATTCAACGCAATGAAGGGCTACTTCAAAAGCATTTGGTGATTGTACGCTTTCTCACCATGCTGGTAGGTGCTGGAGGCAACGCTGGGAATCAAGCGAGTGTACAAGGTAAGCATGTCTCATTGTGGAAGGTGGATGACATTCGTAGTCTGCAAGCGCACAAGCTGGTTTGACTCAGAACACTAACCCCTAACCCCTGTCAAACTGTAATTTCAGTCATTCGAGGCCTGGCGATTGGTACAATTAGACGTGAGTCAGTTCGGCCCTTTCTGATCAATGAATTTTTCGTTGGTCTATGTTTGAGCGTGATCTTGGGAGTTGCAGGTTGTTTGCGTGCCGCTGTTTTCTCTACGCCACTCTTTGAAACTGTGGCCATCACGACGTCCTTGTTTTTAATTGTCATGATTTCCGTCGTACTGGGTGCGACCCTACCCCTGGGCATGAAGCTCGCGGGTATTGATCCAGCGCATTCCAGTACCACGATCCAAGTCTTGATGGATATTCTGGGCGTTACAATTACTGTCTATGTTTCGTCACTGATCCTAGATTCGCCCATGGCCGCGTGGCTCGGTGTGGGAGCGGCCTCGACAGCAACCTAGTGCTCTTGCATGTCTAGTAGACAACATGATTAGAGATAGCTTCATATAGATGGTTGACTTCGAACCACATCCATGTCTACGTAATCGAATATCATCAGTGATTCTAGATGCGCCTTTGGGTACTTGGCTCGGTGAGGCGCCCACGACAGTAAACATAGCGGACCAGCTCTACACGCTCTAGCGACAAAGCCACGGCGTTTCTATGACTGCATCTTATGCGCATCATCTACCCTATCAACCTTGGAAGACAACCCCAACACCCTGCTTCGTAAAGTTGAATGATTCCCAATTTAGTTGATGAGTTCCCCTTGTGGTGGACTCCAAACTATCACACTTGCCCCATCTGCCTTTCTCTCCATAGCCGAAAACACAATCCCCGACGAGTTATGGCTGAGGTTCTCGTTCACCTTCCATGAGGATTCAATCGAGTCGCCCTCCATTTCAAGCTTTGAGCAACTTTGGTCGATTGGTATTTGTTTCATGCAAAGTACACGAGGATACCAATTACTCACGATTCGTTCTACATGTGGTGCTAGATTCATCGCTGTGGTGGTAACAATAGTTTGTTTCAGCGCTCGTGCTGTATCTGCCGCAATAGCGACTGAGGTGGGACGGGGGGAATGAGCGTGGCGCACACGACATACATGCTGTCTGAAGAGAATGACTTACATATTTGTACCATTTCCATAGTCTCCTCGGGTGACATGCTAATAGTCGTCGTTGCTGTGGTTACGCTGTCTTGTTTGACAAAGAGATCGACACCATCTACAATGATGACTCCATACTTCATGATGGGATTCAGCTTGAGCAAATGTGTCATCAAATCGCGTGAAGATCGAAAGTGAACGACTGTGATACGCTTCAAGGCTCGTTGACTCCAGGTAGTAGTGATAGTTGGTGTTGTGCTATCATCGATGTGCCGCAGTTTGGTTTGTAAATTGCTGGTATCATCATCTCTCATGTTGCTGTTAGAGGATGTTGGATAGCAAAATAGCGGAAACGTTGCATCTTTATTGGCGCAGGTCAAGAATAACACCGGTTCATGGCGACTGGCTACGGAATGCGCAAGATCCATGGCAAGACTGGTGGCATGAGGCCCCTGAATGAATACATTATCATCTTGTCGTCGTCGCTGCGGTGGCAACAATGCATGAACAAGACACGTCGTTGTCAAGTCCTTGGCGGCAGATGGCTCTGCTGACATGTACTCCAACATGGAGGCTCCAATGGAAGCACTCATGAAATCCAAGAAGGTACAAGACAATGAATAATGAATAGGAGTAGTCTATGTCTAGGGAAGGGATGGTATCAAGAGACAAACCGACCTCAGATTCGCAATGCGAGAGTTTCATCTTTGATTTTGGTGGAAGGGGAAATTCGAAAATGGCGGTTACGGTTTAACGGTATATTACCGCTACTCCTTTTTACCTGATCTCAGAAACACGACTGGCTCCCACACAAGAACCGAACCGGGACATAGCTGTGCACTTTGTCATACATGATTGGGTAGTAGAAAAGACATTTTCAGATGTCAACGATTTCAAAATATCCAGGCGCGCTCGCATGACTGTTTCAAGAGCCACAAGTTAGTTGTGTCGTTTCAACTTTCATCATCCATCGTATAATGTAGAGAGAACGTCCTCCGGTCACTCTTCACAGCATTGACATCCCAATTGAGTGGTATTTCCTCGTTACGCCATCACAAGGAACCAACATAGCAACCGCTCCCTTGCATCACTCGGAATTTTAATTGTCAATATCAATGGTAGGTGCGGTGCGGCTTGTACAGTATAAGCAGGCTTGCCTTTCTCTTTTTTGATCACAAAAATGTGTTCACCTTGTCATGATGTCATGCTATGAAAATCCCTTCTCACCTAGACTACCATGGTGTGAAAACGGCGGATACAGGTGTTTTGTTGTATTGCCATTGTTGGCATCGCCATTGCCTACTTTGGCTTTCTCACAACACGACAACTCGTGATTGGCATTTCACGGGATAAGTCATCCCCACTTCCCGTACCTCCGCGAGCCTTGACGGGAAACAAGGCAACACCTGTATTTGGTCACACGTGGCTGTTTCGGAGGCTGGGTGGAGACTTGGCGCTGAACTTTCCGCCCGAATGGCGAGAATGGAAGTTTCTACCATGGTCACGTGTGCTGGGAGACTGCTTTGCTCTGTTCATTTGGGGGCAGTGGAGGGTAGTGATACGAGGACCGGAGCGTGCCCAGTATGTCATGGACTGTGGGGCACTGAAAGAAGATTGGGCATGGTCACCACCAGTGGGGCTTCTAGGGAACAAGTGTCTAGCGCTCATCGAGGGAGATGCAGCGGACTTTATGTACGACATTATCGAAGAGCCTCTTAGTCACAGGCGTGTCCAGGTATTAGCACCCGAGTTTGCACGCCTCACGGAGCATTTCATGGACGACTTGGTGGATGGAAGATTCAAGAACCGTCGAGAGAAACAACGAGAAAGCAGAATAGAAATGAGTCATAGCATGGAAGCGCCGTCGTCGGAATCAGAGAGTGCTAGTGGTGACGAAGAAGCACAACTCGAAAGTCGATCAACGGGTGACAGCGTCGACGGAATCATCGGTCATAAGATAAAGTTTGACGCGCTGCGATCCCTATCATTGGATCTTCTAGACGGTCCTATACTGAGAATGGACAGATGGCAGTCGGTTGACTCATCGTCGAAAGAAGACTTGGAGTCAGATGCTGAAGAGAACAACGAGAAGAAGCCGCTCGGTCGCCGCACTATGATGATTTGGATGGATCGACTAAAACGATCCATGTGTGCGATAAAGATGACATTTGGTACAGAGTGGATGTATGTTTGGCTTCTGAACCATTACGGTCGAGCGGTCAATGGTCGCATGCATATCGAGAGAGTCATCTCTGACCATGTGAACTCCTGTTCAAAATCATTGTCAATTGAGCGGGAAGTGGGATACACGTTCAGAGATCCGTTTGCCACTAAATTTCCTATCAAAACGATGGCGGAGAACTATTTCTACCAACACGAAACTGCAACAGGAAAGCCGATCCCTCCAGACTTCATTCGACAACGGACTCTTTCGGAGCCCAACCTGAGCTGTTCGTTTCATCTTATCGATCCAAGCAAGCAACGAAAGTCTACCCGAAAGATTGCTAGCAAGCAATTCGCAGTAACATTCGAATCTCAGCCAGTCGTGCAGAAAACGCTATCTCTGCAACCGGCCTCCGATGCGGATGAGCGCATTTCCATGCCCAGACCGCCACTACCCATAATGCGGAGTGAAGCCGACCTTGGAGATCAACCACCTCTGCGCGGTCGAGCCAGCACGTGCCCAGGAGAGATTTTCACCCCTCCCGGCTCTCCGGTGAGCCAGAAGACGGAGGGAACGGCAGAAGAGTCCATGAAGGAGGAGAAAATTGAAGGGACTTCAACTCCCTCTATTCTAGATACCTTGCTGCAACGAGTTGATGAAGGTGGCAATGGGCTCACTTGTGCTGCGATTACCGACACTAGCATTCTCTTGTGGATGATGATGGACGCTGGAAATGCATGGACAGCAATGGCTCTTAACTTGTTGTCACTGGATCAAGGAGCCTGCATTCGAGTGCATCAAGAGCTGGATGAGCTTGCCAGCTTGAATGGGAGACAAAATCTGTTTACTCCTAAGGTAATGGATGAAATGATAGTCCTGGATGGTCTGATATACGAAGCGATTCGCCTGTGCCCTCCATTCCTTGGAGGAATGAAAAAGGCTTCGCAGACGTTCGAGTTGAGTGATGTTGGCCTTCAGATCCCCAAGAATACCCATCTGATCTTCTGTCAACCGACGGAGGAATCGTTCAACTTAGGAGCGGCGATCGGTAAGAAGCCTCACGAACTTGGGCTAGCATACCCATCTCCAGAACTTTACGGGTTCCTACCTTTGAAGGGTCTGGAAGTACCGCTGATGGTCCTGCAGAGCAAGGTCTTCATTGCTGTCTGTCTAGAGAGATTTTCGCCCTTTCTCTCAAAGAAGAGAACTTTCATTCGGAAATTGAAGAGCGCTCTGCATAAAAGCAGGTTCGCAGATGAGCAAGTCAGTGAAGATGACCCTGATAAATACGCAGTCTCGTCTATCTATGCAGAATCTGATTGCTCGATTGAAAATTTTCGGAATTCTCCTGGACTAGATCATTCTAAACTGGATGGAGATACCACACAAACAGAAGCAATGCAGCTGTTTGACAAGATACCTTTCCCAGAACCAAGACGAGTGATGTATATACGAGAACGACTCTCTGCCTTGAAAATCATTGGTGTCCAGCGCCATGAGCATTCATAAAACGCTATCAAATAATGTAAATCATGTGTGTCGATGTGAATCGTGTTGTCTTCGACGACGAAAGCATGTAGAATTCACCGCTACTTCACCACTACCAAGCCTCGGAACATCAAGCTGGCATCTAGGATTTGCTTCTCACCACCTTTTAGTTCGGTGACGGTGGTTCCACAGCCAATCTCATTCTTTCTCGCTTCCATCTGTTTCATCAGCTTTGATCTCTCCAATTGGTTGATCTCCTGGTTGTTGTGATCATGAGTTGGAATTCCGTTTTCGTCAAATTTGGTGTACTTCGGATGCTTCTTTTTCTTGCGATGCCGCGTGTCTGTTGGATCAAATCCTTCCTCTTCAGCCCCAAAGATCGCCCAAGAAGGCGTGTCGGCAAGATACTCCTTGACGTCAAAGGTGAATGTAGGGTCCTCTGCGTTCTGAGCTGCCAACTCTTGGAACTTGTCATAATCAATCCATGTGCGCCACTTTCGTTTCCCAGTTTCGGGGTCATCGACTGCAAACTGGTCAACGCGTGCTAGTAGGACGCTGACTGAGTGTTTGTGCTCGCATGCCAGATCGTATTCTGGAATGGTAGGGTCTTGTTCACGAAGTTTCGCTAGCTCTTGTTTCAGTGTTCGTACAAGCCCCACCACTTCGTGGTGCCATGGAGTATTGGACATATTGAGATTCGATGCGTCAGACTTTCCACAGAAGGTCACCCCCTTTACCTCGACAAGTGAGACGTGTCCCAAAGCAATCAACTTGGCATAGCCTTCCACTTCATCAGAGTTCCAGCCCTTAACTACAGTTAAACGAGCAACAGTACGTTGGCCCTTATCCTTCAACATTGACAGGGACTGCTGAAGTCTCTCCCAGGCATCCTGAAACAAGGGGCGATCAATCGCAATCAAACTTTCTGGTGTTGGAGCATCGACAGAAACATACAGTTGCGTAATGGGACGGATGTTAGCAATTTGCTGAGGATGCTGTCCATTGGTCACCAAATACGTGGAAATATCTCTGTTGTGGAGTTCTCCAAGGAATTCATCAATTCTGGGGTACATGATTGGTTCGCCTACTAGACTCAAGGCGCAGTGTCGAACAGTGTGAGCCTCTTTCCACCGATCCATCTTGACTCCGGGGATACCCTTCGCTTCCTTGATCATTTTGACATGCGTCTTGACGGCTTCGTCTACGATCTCGTATGGATCATCAGTCTTCCATCGCCACTCCTTTCCAACTGGGTTCTTATGGTGACGCCAACAGAAAACACATTTGTTTGCACAAGCCAGCGAGGGTGTGGCTTCCATGCACTGGTACGAGGTGATACCGTAGAAAGTATGCTTGTAGCATCCACCTCGTCCTCTGAGCTGGTGTTTGGTCCATCGACAGAGCTTGACAGCGCTGTGAGTGCCAATAAGCTTGTACCCCTCTTTCTTGAGTGCGGCAGCCTGCGACGGAGTCACCATCTCTGGAAGATCCTTGGATTGACTGGAGGTCGTAGACTTCACCAATGAGTCCCCCATGTCTTCTAGATCCATAACTTCAGGTTCATGTTGTTCATCTTCCTCGTCATCATCGTACTCTTCTTCATCGATGTCTTGTTCAACTTCTGGCTCGTCATGAGTGTGGTCGTTGCAACAACCGCTTTCGTTGCTCGGCTTCCCACAGCCACACGAGCTGTCTTTGGAAAAGATATCAACTAACGCAGGCATCACAATCTGTTTTTTCCACGTTTCAAATGCGAGCCTTGCATGATCTCCAACTGCATCATCGCCGACCCCAGCCGCTTTGCCCAACGTTTTAGCTCCCAACGTTCGCAATTGGGTAAAACACTCCTTGGCTGGCTTTCCCATGGTGGCATCGTCGTACGCGGAGCTTCCCATACCAAAGGTGGCGACCTGTATACCAGATGGTGCGAGGGGTCGCTTTTCAATGCGCCAATCATGTTGCAAGTCCATCAGGGCTTGCTGCAAGCTCTCGGCACCCACCGGCCAGGCACCTCCAGTGTGTGTAGGGAGAATAACGAGAACTACAGGTGGCGGAAGAACATCGTCGCCATTGTCATTTTCTCCTTCATTGTTGAGCAGCTCATCCCACCAATCCCATTCATCAATCCTTCCCAGCTGAATCGTGCAAGAGGTAAACTTCTGGCTGAGTTCTTTTTGCAATTGGGATGCAAATTTGGAGCAGGTCCCCATCACGGATGCATGCGCGATTGTAATGGTGTTTCTTGCCAAGATACGAAGTTTGTCATCATCATCTGCTGTAGAGTCTTGTGTCAATTGAATTTCCCGAGGCAAAGAGGAGTTTCCCTCTACTGGCGTTGCGATGTGGGCATCACTTTCTCGTTTCCCTTCGTCGGCTTGCTTTTCTGATTCTGGTCGTTTCTCCGATTTCCAAGCAATATAGATTCCGACAGCAGCCACAGCAGTTGCTCCAAGCGCCACAAAGAAAGAGCGTTGACTCATGGCTGTTCAAGTATGATGGCAAGACGTCGTTGTCCTCACTTACATGTACTGTTTGGCATAAAATTGATCTTTCACTTTTTGAGACGAAGATGAAGGGCGGTGGAGGCAGGGAATCTGGAACTTCGCATTCTTTTGGGATCCTAAATCCAATATGTCATGTAAAGATCTATATTCTCACCATGACGGTGCTCTCAACGATAAAAGTAGCCCGCTGTCTTTCATCAATCACCCCTAACCTATCTTGTTGAAGTCCCGAATGCCTGAATGCCTGTGTGAAACTTGATCTCAGCGAAAACGTAGACCAGACAACATGGAGGAGAACGAGTAAGTCAAAGTTGGGGTTGGCGCGATGCGACTGCGACAGGTGAAAGTCTCTGACACAGCTTTCATGCGCAATAGGAGACATGCGGATCTCGAGTCATCAGAGATCGCTATATATCTGATTATTCTAGCCCTTGTCGTGATCGTGGGCATGAACGTATTGATCTATCAATGCAAACGACTCTTTTCCATACTGCGAGAGAACAAACAGCGTCAACGACCAACTGGCAAGAGAGAGAAAAGCCCAGCGACCACAGTCGATGAACGAGTACAACAAATGAAGGCCTGGCAAGGGGAGGTGCGAGAAGCAGCCACCAAGACGCAAGAAAATCTGCAGCAGGAGATTGCCTCGGTGGCGCAGATGCAGCAAGAAGTCAATGCACAGTTGGAAATGCTCAAAAGCGTGCTAGTGCGCCTGGAAGAGGCAGATCCGCCACCGACAACAGCAGATGCACAGAAGAATGACGCGGACAAGAAACAAGAATAAGCACACCATATATAAAGTCCTTATACTCCGAGTAGATCAGATCTTGTGCTACAGTACCAACATGGGAAGCTGTAATATCTCTACATATCTCTGCCTCCACTTGAGCAGGATCTAAGTGACATCTCATCTCGAAATATGATAAGATCTCATGCTCTACACAAGCAGCAACGTATTCGTAGGCATTGTTGAGATGCAAATACAATCTAGGTTAATCTGTAAACCCTTGAACGTCTAAAATTCTAATCCACCTTCTTGGCAGCGATCTCCCATGGTCGTGGTGGTGGCTTGGGTAGCGGGACTCCGTTGGCCAGGTCTCGCTCTCGACGAGCCCGTCCCATTGCCCATGCGGCAGTACCTCTCTTACGCCCCCATACCAGTCCTGTCATGGCAAGCATGTCAATAAACAGCTTGGAAGGATTGAATTGTTTTGAAATTCCGAATTCAGAGGCTGCATAGTCGAAGGGGTACTTGTGGTGCCAATTGTGCCATCCCTCACCAACACTGCACCACGATACAATTGGATTCTCAGCAGGGTAGGAAAGCACGTCATATGGGTGGTCGCCGTACAAGTGAGCAGCAGAGTTGACCAACCAGGTAAAGTGAAGCACAGTCACGTAACGGAGTCCACCACACACGAAGAAAGCAGTCCAGAAATCCTCACCCCAGAAGTGCGACGCGACCTGAGCAGGCATGACGAAGCACATGTAGAGGGTGAACCAAGGGTCCAACTTCTTTTGGAAGACAACACAAGCATCATCCAACAAGTCTGAGAAGTCCATCTCCCGTCCAGCCTTGACGACTTCCGGGTGTTTCTTAACAAAGAGCCATCCCATGTGGGCAAACAAAAATCCGCGTGTTGCATTGTGAGGATCGGCATCTGTCTCACTATATTTGTGGTGAACTCTGTGGTCACGTGCCCAGTGATAAATTGAACCTTGGTTGGCGATGGAGTTGCAGAGCATGAGGAACAGACGTACAGGGAGAGCGGCTTCATAAGATCTGTGTGACCACAAGCGATGCACACCAACTGTGATTCCAAAGCCACTGTAGATTGGAGAAGAAGGAACACTGTGAGACAAACGGCTGGCACAGATGCTGTCGGTTAGAGACAAAAAAGAATCACTCACCTGATAGGCCATAGCACGAATGCAAATAGCAGTGTCTCGGCGGAGCAATCCAGTAGCTTGAACAAACCGACGACGGCAACGGTGTGTACAAGAGCAACGTAGATCATCATGGGGTAGTTCAGGTTACCCTCCTTGTAGTGGAACGCAGCAGTCTTAATTGAATCGACAATCATCTTGTATGTTTGTGTGTTGGTTCCGTTACAATCTTCTTCTCAAGAAAGATTATGTGAAGATATGATGGGTGGGGCAGGAACCAACATGAACAGATTTGACGACGTTCATCATCACGTGACGAGAGTTCCTTGGCGAAATCTCGTCACACTTCATTTCTCTGTCTGTCGACAATACTCCTTTGGCGTTCATGTGTGACTCAGGGATGCGAAAAACACTTGTATATATGTCGATTCTCATGTACAGACGAACTATAGGGGGTACGCAATCTGGTATTCGTTGACGTGGTAGACGCGCTACGTTGGAACGCTTTTTGTGATCGACTGCGCGTTGTTGATGATCCGTCTTCGATGTGGAAATTTCATCATCGAGTAGTATCTGTAACCTTAACAGAGATTATTCGGACTACTTCGATTAAAGGGCTCAACACTTCAGAAGGGATAAGGATAATTCGAACAGAATCGGAAAACCAGGAACCTTGAAACACGGAGTTTCATACTTCGTACCTCTGGGGTACAAGTAACGTTCTGCGGTATCCATTTTGTGTAGGGTCACTGTTTTGTCATACCACAAGCCCAGCAGACGGCGTCGTATCAACAAACATCTGAGGAAACAAGATGACATGACCATACTAGACACCTGTAGAATTCTACGCCATCGAGTTTGGGAAGTCACAAAATCAACAACAAATTGCAAGAGCAAAACTCAAATTCACCAAAAGCAAAAGTCAACCAACTGTAACGAATCTCTTCCAACAACAAACACAGATTCATTTGGATTGTACCAACGACGGAGAGAATAGTACTATGATTCGAATAATACAAGAAGGTAAGAATACCAATTTCCGTTTTCTGATCCTGCTATTGAAATCATGATTTGCCAGAGAGCCAGGCACTTTTTGATCCGACAAGAAAGAACATTTGATTGAGAATGAAACTATTTTCAATATGTGCTTCCGAGGACGTCGACTCATCGCCCCATGCCTGCATGGAGTCGATGTGACCGTCACCGTTGGTGTCTGAGTTGTTTCGTCCATTGTTTCTGCCTTTGGATCACGCATCACTCCTCTTTCTGAGATCGTGATCGGAGAGTTCTGAATAGCGTTCAGTTCTCTAGTTTCTGATATGCTCAGTATGGCTTTTTGGTTCAATGGACCACTCTTCCACAGCTCCTCTTTCTCTAATGAATGAGAGGGGTTGGGGGGGGGGGGTGCCACTGATGAGTCACTGACAAGAGCTTGAACGTGAACGTTACGACCTCATCACGCACATCACACGCGTGAGACGGAAAAAGAAAAACCCACAAACTTGTTCATCTTGTTGAGGGACGCTCCAATTTCTCGGATCCCGCTTGTTTTTGAAATGACAAATTGAGATGTCTTCCACGTCATAAATTCTTGATTGTTGAATCCGTGTTGGACACACAACAGCCCGCCGTTCCATGTTTTACTTTGTGTAAAAGAGCTGTAGGACCTTCTCGTCACTGCCTCTTCAACGGGAAGGTTCTCATGCTTTTGCTGATGGTATCATCAATCTGGAACAGTGGTGTCAGCGTGCGTTCGTACGACCTAAAAGGCCTAAGATCTGTCTGGCCCGTCACTCACATCCATCATATCATTATTCTTACCCTTCTTTCCTCCCCCCAGGAGCATCACCTTTCCCTACGAATGCAGCATCGGCGTTTCACGTACCGATATCAAGCAGGCATCTTGAACAGGAGGCTCAGGAGTCACCTACGCTACCGATAGGCATCCGAAATATATGCCTAGAGAGCAAGAAGTTACCTCTCAGCAATGGTTACGAGAGTGAAACTGACGATGAAGAGGTTAAACTTAACTGTATTGGAGGGGTCCAACCGTACATGACATCAGATGATGAAGACGACTTCGAAGATGATGACCAGTCTTGTTGCTCCGATGACTCTGAAGCTGAAATGTAAGTATATTGTGACTGCTCGTGAGGCTCATTCAAACAAACCTTTCAGACCAACTCACTTTGATTTTTCTACTTACTCAGAGAGGAGATGGGAGTCCTCACATTTGTTGCAAGGCAAATAAGTCAAGCGCCTGAAATCTGCCGCCCAAAGGCCATGATGGGTCTGATACAGGAAGAAGGCGATTTAGAAACCTCGTCAATATGCTCGTGCCAATCAATTGAGCAGGCGGAAGTCGAGATGGACGATGCCTCTTCGATGGGTGAAGCTTTCTCGGATGCAGATGATGAACGAAGCGACGACGAAGACCTCGGGGAAAGCGTTCAACTCGACGACGAACTGTGCGACGAGTCAAGTGACGAGGACGACGAAGAAGAGGAATCCGTCGCATCGTG
>JAVCKV010581789.1:0-30830 GCA_032274145.1 Herpochondria borealis
CCAAGTGTGAAGACGAGAGGCAGTTTTCCATCCGCTGTAGACAAGGCGTTTTCGATTTTCCAGCAGACTTCAGGTGCATCCTTCAATAGAGAGTCAGGAAACTGAAGCGCTATTCGACATAGCCACCCATCGTCGGATTTCGGTGGCTGTTTCTCAAGAACTTCAAGCACGGAAGTTCTCAGTCGTTCAATTTCATAGTACTTTTCTATCGGCATAGGCCCTCGCGATGATTTTTCACCAACATCTACTTTGATCTCGGTGGTTATTATTCTCGATCCATCGTCGAAGTGAAGCTGGGGTGGTGCTCGTCGCTCTGTCATGGTTGGTTGACTTGACGGTTGAAGGTTGAAGAATAAATGCGGGAGGGAGAATGAGTGGCGACACGTCGCACAGTCACTGTTCCCTGTATTATGTGAGCTCATCGGGAAATAAAAATCATTCTGAGTCTTTTACAGACAAGGATATTCGATTCATCTAATCAATCTAATCTCTGCAAATCTAGACTAATCTATCCGATTTTCGAATTTTGCGGAAAGAACTACGGTAAGGATTTCGAGGGTGGTACACGTAGTAGACCGCTGTACGCCAGTATAGTACGATTTAATTGGTGTCATTGCTTTGAAACCAACCAAAATAATTCCAAATAAATTGAAATTTGAAAGCTCATTTTCACGTAGGATTCCACGTAGTTTGTCATACCAGAGACAATGGCGGGAAAAGAGAAGAGAGGGTGACGAAACGAAACTTTGTTGTGTTTGTGGCGCATCAACGATCGTGTGAGGTCATAGGACTATTTCGAAGTCAGTCCAGCCCCGAAGAAGAAGATAAGAGGAATAACTAGTGCACCGATGACAACAGAGTCCCCAGCAGCCGCGGTGGTAGCGCCTGTGAAGAACGTAGCCGAAAAACCGATTGAAACGTGTGACGCGGCGACAGCCAACATGGCGCCAAAGGCATCGGCAGAAGTAGCGTCTTCTAGTCCACCAGAGAATGAGACTGACGAGGAAAGCGAAGAGGTTGACGAAGAAGAAGCGTTGTTGGCCTCGCTGGAGAAGGAAAAGGAGAAAGAAGACGCGGAGGAAGCTGCTCATCCACACCCGCTTCCGAGTGATATTCATGCCGCCCCAAAGCTGTTACAACAAGTACTCCAGAAGGGAGATGTCAAGTTGCCTCCCAAGAGTGACGAGGCAAAGATAGAGGAAGAGAAAAAGAATGAGGATGGTGATGCATCGGGCCCAACAGTCCCGCCAACGCCAGAAGGGAGGGTAAGTCGCTCCGGTGACCAATTTCGTACCTGTCGCTTGAACCCCCTGCTTTGTTTCGGGTGTTGTCGTATGATTTGTGAGGACGTCGATACGTGAAGAGACTCGCGGGTGGTACTTTATCATCTATGCTCCAATATTTGTGGCCATATTTTTTTTTCGCGCGCCATAATATTTTGCGTTTTCAGTTTGGGCCGGTGTGAGACGGTCCGCAGCTAAAGTGTGTGCGATATTATTGTCTAGTTACCTTTCCCGTGGCTGTTTTTTGGCAAGGTGGTGTCAGCTAACATAATCTCCTACTTATCTCCCAGGAAACCCAACTTGACACACTCCTTAACAAGGCATCCCAGTATTCCGGTTTTATTGCACGCGACCTACAGGAGCTGCAAGACGATTTAGCAGCTCAGGCCAAGGCAAAGGTGGACAAGGCCGCTAAGAAGGAGAAGAAACGCATGAGCAAAGGTGGCAAAGAATCGGCCAGCAAGAAGTCAAAGAAGAACGATGGAACTGCTGCGCTCAAGACTGCTCAGGATAAGGATTCTAAGGTTCGTGCTGGCACCAAGCCCATCTTTGTGCAGCCCAAGAACTTGGCAGAGGGTTGCTTTCTGAAGGATTACCAGCTAGAGGGTGTCCGTTGGTGCGTCTCTCTGTTTGAGAATGGCGTGTCAGGAATTCTAGCCGACGAGGTAAGACGTCCCTTGCATTCATCAATATGAAATACTTCACTTTTAGCTCACAATCTCGGACTCGTTTAGATGGGGCTGGGCAAAACAATCCAAGTGATTGCCATGATTGCGCATTTGCTCACGCAAAACGTTGCTGGCCCATACATTGTCGTCGCACCTCTTGCGACCCTACCAAACTGGGTCAGAGAATTCCAAAAGTGGTTGCCAGACCATCCTGTTGTCCGATACCATGGTCCGGCGCCAACTCGTGAAGCGTTGCTTAAGAGTCACCTCAACCCCAAACTTCGGAAGGACCTTAAGTTTCCTGTTATTGTTACTTCCTATGAGGTTGCCATCAAGGATCAAAACAAACTCATGAAACTCTGTGATTTCACTTATATGATTGTGGATGAAGGGCAACGCCTCAAGAACCACCGATGCACTCTCCTGGCGTCTTTGAAACGTCTGAAGGCAAACAACCGCTTGCTTTTGTCAGGAACCCCAATTCAGAATAATCTTGGTAAGAACGATCTCTATGCGTTGCTCATCTAGCATGCCTTACCAGCATCTGCATCTAACCCAAATCAATCCAATCAGATGAGCTGTGGAGTCTTCTTAATTTTGTCAACCCGTCCATTTTCGATGACCTCTCAGTTTTTCAATCATGGTTCGGCTTCCGCGATATTGGTCAGCGTAGTCGTGGTGCTACTAAAGAAGATGAAATCCTTGTGGAGCAGCGCAAGAATCAAACAGTGTCAAAACTTCACGAAATCCTTCGTCCCTTCTTGCTTCGACGTATCAAGAAAAATGTTCTTCTGGACATGCCGCCGAAAAAAGAGGTTGTTGTGTATAGTGGGTTGTCCGCTCTCCAAAGAGGATACGGTGAAATGATCGACAAAGGGGTCCTTCGTAATCAATTGATCGCTCAGGGGATCGAGGGTGGGCGCACTTTGAGCCAAACAAACAACCAAATGAACCATCGTAAGAATGTCAATCACCCATTTCTCTTTGGTGAGCCAATGGACCCAACAAGCGGCGCTCCAATTGGAACGGCTCATCCTCACCTTCTTGTCAAGGCCAGTGGCAAGTTTGCTCTCCTTGATCGCATGTTGCAGAAGTTGTTCAACGACAAACATCAGGTTCTCATTTTCAGTCAAATGACTGCACTCCTCAACGTAATTGAGGACTATCTGATGTACCGTAACTGGAAATATTGCCGCATCGACGGATCGACCAACATCGACGAAAGGCAGCGACAGATGGATGTCTTCAACGCCGAAAAGACTTCTGGGGCAAACGGCAGCAGGAACGAGCGTGACGATCGCCATTTTGTATTCCTCTTAAGTACTCGAGCTGGTGGGCTTGGAATCAACCTTACCTGTGCCGATACGTGCATCATTTTCGACAGTGATTGGAATCCTCATCAGGACTCTCAGGCAATGGACAGATGTAAGTGAAACCCAGACTGTGAAACCACTATTCGCATCAAAATGCTCACCCCTTGTTGCAGGTCATCGCATTGGTCAGACCAGGCCTGTTGCAGTGTATCGCCTTCTCACCGTGGGCTCTGTTGATATCGAAATGATGGAGAAAGCTCTCTCCAAAAAAAAGCTCGAGCGAATGGCGATTGCCGGCGGCGAGTTCAGGCAGCCGGGGCAGCGGGCCAGTGGAGAGATGTCGTTCAAGCATCTTACGGAGCTCTTGAGTGATGATATCAAGGATTTGCAGCTCAAAGGACAGGACGAAGATAATTTGATGATCAGCGACGAAGAGTTCGAACTCATCATGGATCGTGGCACGCTTTTTGCTGAAGGCGAGAAAGCAATTGCTACGGAGGGGAAGATGTATGATATTTTAGATGCCGGAGGAGCTGATATCCTCGGAGCAATGAACGCTTAAGATATAGAGAAGATACGAAATCACTGACTACTTGTTCAAATACTATGCTATCATGGTACTCGCCCTAAAGCTCGTCCGACTTGCCAGACTTGCTCTTCTTTCCCGTTCCCTCAGGGTGCGAAGGGTGTTTCAGAAGAAGCGCGTCAAACGTGCCTTTCTGCGCTTCTTCTGTTTCGACCACCGTTATGTGCTCTGGGGGCTTTCCCGCTAAATACTGTTGCCATGCGGCCTCAATACCAGTCTGAAAGTTCTTCACATAGCGGGGGACATCCCAGTATGGATGCATTGGATTTCTCTGCTTAGCAGTGCCGATGAGTTTCTCTCTGATCTTCCTGAGTTTTTCCGGGTTGTTTCCCAGATCGATTGCAATGTCTTCATATTGTTGAGGACCCTCGTAGGCATTCAATTCCTGTAACCCTAGAACGGTGTTCGCGGATGTACTCACTCTGGAGGACATGTCGTCCCAGTCACTTCGAGTAACAATTGGAACACCACCGTAGAGCGAGTCCTGTGCTGTCGTGTGACCATTGTAAGGCCTGTTGCGAGAACAAGAAATTTTAACAAGATGGAATGTGAGCTAGAAAGAACAAGCAGACTCGATTTGGTTTCACATTGTCGACCACTCACCAAGAGTCCAACATCACGTTGCAGAAGTCTTGATTGCGCATTTGATGATCAAACGGGTTCTTCTGCCAGGGAAGAAAGTGCACTCGCGAGTTCAACTCGTCGCCGTCCCCATGGACAAACGAGTCCTCATCTGCGTTGCCGTCTGATGTGCCAGCAGCTTCGTGAATAAACTTTCTGAAATAGGCTACACCATTGGTGGGGTTCTCGAGCAGGCAAAGCATCGAATCAGGAACCTCTCGCAGAATTCGGATCCAGCTACGAACAGTGTCTGGGTTGTTCTTCAAGAATTTGTTGTAGTTGCAGAACACGACTGAAGGAACTTCAGGGCCCATGCCTCGTGGTGCAAGACAGCGATTAGTCTGTGGACTCCCTGAGGCGGGTACATATGGCTGCTGTTTCTCTGGGTAGTCGATCGTTGGTACTCGAACCTCTTTCTGAACCGCGTGGCCCTTTGAGAAGAAGTGGTTTGGAAGATATATGAGCTTTTCCACATACAGGTGCTGGAGGTGAGGTGGCGAGGTCACCTTGTCTGTGAAGAGGTAGTCAACGAATTGAGCGCCACTTGTTCCAAGGTACTCTTGATGCCAGATTTGAACTGGGGCCGGACGGAGAGTAAAGAGTCCTTGCGCCCGCTCCCCTTGTCTGGCGTAGCCGTCCCATTCCATTAGTATGTGAACCTTTTTACCATGAATATATCTTGCGAGCCCAATATGGTCATTTTTATACTCTTGCACATCGTGAAAGAAGTCAGCGTTCGCCTTGACGCGTTCTCGCCAGTCGACTCCACGCATTCCGTGCTGGATGAAGAGAGGGCTATCAGGTGGCCCCAGCGAGAACACATGTACTTCAAACTTCGAAGTGTCAAAGAAACGGAACATGTCGTGTGAAAGGTACAAAACTGCCTTCGAGTTGAATCCTGACGCAACAAAACCAATTCGAATTTTGGCACCGTCTTGAGATGCCTCTTTCACGAAACCTGCACGATCCAATTCTGGATCAAACGGGAGGTCCGAAGGCAAAGGTGCGATCTCACCACGGGCAATAACTCGCTGGGATAGATCTTCGACGAACGCAGCACTCTCAGCTACATAGCGCTTCAAGGCTGGATCAACAGGATATCCCAACATCATGTGCGGATGAGCAGACATAGAGCGTGCCCATGTGAAGGAACCATCATCGTTCTCCTTGCGAAATTGACCCGCTTCGAGCTTGCTAATTCGCTCAATTCGACGCATATCATTGTCGAATTGAGTTCCGTTGAATCCCCAGTCGATCAGCATGTTTCGACAGTAAACCGCATTGGTACATGATGGACTGAGCCGCTGATTCGACTTTTGACAAGAGATCTCGAATACATCTGCGCAATTCTCATAGTCTCTCTGCTGGAAGTAGTCGCTAGCAACTTCGTACAGCTTTTCAGGAGATCCTTCCATTTGGGAGTCTTCCTCCTCATCTTCCTCGTCATCATCATCCACATCTCTACTACCGGTAGCTCCAGATGAGGGAAGTTCATCCACGTCGACACCCATCGCCTCAAGCTGATCCTTCAAGAGTAGACCGTGCTCGTGATCTGGATCCAGAGTCAAAGCTTGAGTTAGGTACATCTTACCCATTGGGTACTGACCTCGTCCAACGGACTCCTGAGCAATATATACGAAGCCGTCGGCCATACGATCTTGAAGCGAGAAACACTGCATGAACGAATTAAAACAGTCTTCAACCGAATATGCCTGCTTGTTTTGTTCTTGCATGAGGACAGCTCGCCAAAAGTGCATAGCAGCCCTGTCATAGTCTCTTTCACTAAACAGACGTTTCCCTTCTTCAAGATTCGCAGGCCCATCCTGCACAGAAATATCCGTATCGAAATCGAGCGTGACAGCTTGAGCAGAGACAGGTAGAAGAAGTGCTGATCCAAGGATAACTATGAGCAGCAAGCAACAACGCATCGTTGCTTGCATCCAAGCCCAGCGCACCATGCTTGTTTGAGAGTTTCTAATATAAAGGTAAGTGTACAGTTGCTTGGCAAAGGGAGGTAATGGGCATCCCGCAATGAATGAATGCCTCTCGGTTCGAAGCGAATCGCGGTCCTTCTAATGCAGTATATTTCCTACTATACTGCTACATAAAATGTCTACTTTTTGTCCATTCCGTCCGTCCGCTTGTACGCGTGGTGCCACAGAGCTGGCTCATGTATTGTACAGTACCTGGTACGAATGTAGCCACTCACTCGATGTGAGAAACTGATAAGAAAGAAACGAAAACGCATCGCGTCGTGAAGGACATCTTCTTCATTGAGAGTGTAAAGACATACCCGCCACATGAAGATCAAAGCTTTATCACGCTCCCAGGCATCGACAGAGCGAGAATGCTCCGGTGATGTGCGAAAACAGTTTCGCAATCTCGATCCCGCCTATCACCCGATGCAACGTGCTCGCGAATATCAGAGAGCAGTGACAGGCGCCAAGCTGGATCGAATGTTCGCGAAACCCCTCATTGGGAATCTGGGAAACGGACACATGGATGGTATCACTGTGTCAGCCATGTCGCGACGAGCGTTAGTGCCCTTTGTCAGTGGAGCAGCCGATGGTCAAGTCAAGATCTGGGATTTGACGACAAGAACTCAAGTGGCAGAGTTGAATGGGCACACGAGAGCAATCACAGGCCTCGCTTTTAGTGTGGAGGGGCAGCACTTCTATTCGTCAAGTGATGATGGACTGGTGAAACGATGGTCTTTAACTTCTACAACCGATAGCGAGACTGGTGCATCAACTCATGGGCCACTCGGGACATGGAGAACAAATGGAAACTTCAAGTGTCTGGATCATCACTGGTTTGAAGAACGTTTTGCAACAGCAGCCGATGACAGTGTCTCTATCTGGAGTCCGGAGCGATCATCACCTATTCAAAAGCATACCGACCTGTGGGGCAGTGACGACTCCGTTCATGTGGTCAAGTACAATCCGGCTGAGCGCGACCTACTTGGTATTTGTACGATGGACAGAGGCGTGGGCCTCTTTGATTCGCGAGTTGGTTCTGCCATGCAAAAGACGATACTGCGTATGAGAGCGAATTGTCTTGAGTGGAACCCAATGGAGCCCATGAACTTTATCGTTGGAAACGAGGATTACAACGCTTACTTATTCGACATGCGCAAGATGGATCAACCTGCTCGTATCTATAAGGGTCACACGTCTGCTATAATGTCAGTCAGCTGGTCTCCTACAGGACGTGAATTCGTAACGGGAAGCTATGATCGTACAATTCGTATGTTTCGAACAGACAAGGGCGTTTCTCGTGACATATACCACGCCAAGCGCATGCAGCGAGTCTTCTCTGTGAACTATACTCTTGACAACAAATTCATCATATCTGGAAGCGATGACTCGAATTTACGATTATGGAAAGCTCAAGCTAGTGAGCAAGTCGGCCAACGAACGACTCGCGAGGAAGCAGCACTGCAGTACCGGCAAAAGCTTGTCAAGAAGTATCAACACATGCCGGAAGTTTCAAGAATCTCCAAGGCTCGCAAGATTCCCAAGGTTATTAAGAAACAAACTGCTATTGCCCACATACAGAAAGACAGCGCGAATCGAAAGCAGGCGAATCGAATCAAGCACAGTAAGCCCGGGGCACACAAGTTTGAAAGCGAGAAGTCAAAAACTGTGGTAAAAAAGGTTGACTAGAGATGATGATCAAAAACCTGTAGAAAGAAAGCTCTCCTTTTCCTTCCCGGTGGGTTCCTCGACTTCGTGCATGCTTGCTGTAAGAAGGGGAACCTTGGGTGTGAAGTACTCACAACGTGCGCTGTTCGCTTGAGTGGGCGCGGTGTTGAGTGCCAATATGTACGGATTTGACTCCCTCCATGAAACAATCTATCAATAGAGTATCATAGACTAGTGAAAATCTACCCAGTAGGTCCAAGCGACTTGTACCGTTGCGTTGCCCTCCTGTACGACACTACACCACTGTGTACGATTTGCTCACTTTTTCAATTTTGTGGTGGCATCACTCACCCCACGATGATGATTGACTCTAGTCGTAGGTACCATACAACCCAATCATGACCAGTGAAACTCCAGTGTTTGTTGTTCTCTTGCAAGATGGAGACTCAAGTGCAAAATTGCGTTTCCGAGAGACTGATCTTGTCGACAGTCCATCTCCCTATTCGGGGGAAGATCTTGCGACTGCGATCCGTGCCCGGTCTCGGCATGACATCGGCAGTACTACAATAGATGTCTATGATTCAAAGACAGAGACTTTCATTCCGCTGGATATGCAGACGGATGTAAGGCGGGAGCTTGGTAGTCGGCTCCGTTGTTCCATTCGCCGTCGAGAAGAGCAAACAGACACGTTGGCCATTCAGGGTAGATTCTTTCCGTACGACAATGGCATGATGGTGGCCAAAACTCGACTAGTGGTAAGAGAGATGCCGAACATTGCAGGTGCCGGAACGGGTCTGAATGTTTGGGATGGTGCAGTCTTGTTGTAAGTTTAAAAGAATTTGGCTCAGATTTGGCCCGTCCTTCTCCTCGACACAGCTAGCTAACTCTTCATCGTGCACATTCTTCTGGCGGCAGAGTGAAGTACTTGGAACAGATGGTAGAACTGGTATGTATCCTCAACTTGGAAGTCCGCTGTGCGTTCAGGCAACGGTCTACTAACACATTCTCTTTTGAAGGTACGCGAGAAGAAAGTACTGGAACTAGGTGCTGGCTGTGGATTGGTGGGAATCGCGGCGTCGCTGCTGGGCGCAGAAAAGGCTGTCCTAACTGACTTGCCGTATACAATGGAACTGATGAAAGGCAATGTCTCGAGCAATCAACAGCTGGGGTCGATTGACTGCCGAGTTTGTGATTGGTTTGATAACCCAGTGTTTGATAAATCTTGGGAGTTCGATGTATTGCTCATTGCAGATTGTGTATGGGTTGAGGACCTAGTTATGCCGCTGCTCAGCACAATGCGGCGTCTCCTTGAATCATCGAGTGGCTTCATCCAAGTTGTTGTGTCGTATCAACGACGAGGAAAAGTTGCACATGACTTGTTTTGGGCTGGAATGAGGAACATGTTTGAGACAATAGAGACAGTCGACTCTCTGTCAGAAAAGCCAGAGCAACTAAATATCTACAAGTGCTCAACAAGGTGTTGAAGTACTTCATAGTAGTGCATACTAGTTATAACGATCGCAATGACAATGTCGTGTGAGAAACTATCTCTCTCTACTCTATCGATCTAGTCTAGAGAGAGAGAGTATTGCATTCAGTTACAATATTATTTTGAACAAAGCCTACAGCACGGGATACGAGTGAGTATCCATAGCGTACTCCTAGTCTACTGTATGAATTTGGGACGCGCTCAGAGATCGATGGCGTTCCAGATCTTTCCTTTTATCACTTATCACTTATCGTAGATAACATCGTTCTGTGTTCATACACCCAACAAAAGGAAAACAACAATGCTGATCCGCGTACGCTCGAACGTAGGTGTCTGGCGTGTGGACGGCTTGGATGAAAACACCGCAACAGTATCGGATGTGATATCCACCATCGCATCCACACGGCCAAACGTCGAGTACCAAACCCCTCTGTCACTAGATCCCCCGTGTAAGAACGCCCTTGACGATGCCAAGCTTCTCTCCGAACAAGGTCTTCGCCATGGAAGCATGATCCATTGTCGAGTCGATCCAGAAACGTGTTCCGAAGCCACCGCGGACAACAACAACAGTACCAGTATGCGCAAGATCATCGGAAAGGATGGTAGCATTCGAATGGTGCATGCAGAAGGCGCAGACGACAAGAATGGCTTTCGCAAGGGTATGTTGCCTTTGCGAGACATGAAGATGCAGTGGACTTTGAACGACTTCATTGCCCTAGATTCGCAGTACGAGTTCAAAATCAAGCGTCAAGAAGAGGCCATCAGCAAGGGAGTCTCACTCGACACACAATCTGTTGCGGACTTTCAGTCGTACATGCGACGTTTCAACTTTTCAAGACAAAGATGTGGGTATCTCTATGGAACTTTCTCTGAGGATAACAAGGTACAAGTGGAAGCAATTTACGAACCTCCTCAGGAAGCAGATCCTGATGCTGCGGAAGGGTTTGTGCTGCTGGATGATCCTAAGGAGGACACGGTAGAACAACTAGCGCAGCTCTTGGGTCTACGCAAGGTTGGCCTGATTATTGGACATCCACCAAGAGAAGACGGATTTGTCTTGAGTGCCGCGGAAATCATCATGGCAGCTGAGCTTCAACTTGAGGCAGCAGGAGGTATCGAAGAAACCCCTTTTGTTACCGTCAAGGTTACAGTTGCAGATGATGGCAACGTTGCTGTGGAAGCGTTTCAGATGTCTCAGCAATGCATGGCTATGGTAGCTGAGGAGGCTTTGGAGATCGGTCCGAATCCTGGTTTCTGTGTAGTCAACGATACATTTACAGCCATTCAGGAGGGAAAAGCGTCCAAGACTGTTGAAAACAATTTCTTCCTTGCCGTGGTACCCATTGTTCAACACACGTCCGAGATGCTGGTAAGTCAGTTTCCCAAGGCCAACCGAGATCACGATGACCGCAGTCCATCCAAGGATGAACTGAAAAGACAGTTGAGCAAGAGTGGGTCTGCTGGGTGGAGCTTCATCGACTTGTTGGCAGACTTCAACCTCTTGCTCTTCCTCTCAGGTCTCCTGGACATGTCGACAGACATACCAACAATCTGTGAGTCTATCGTAAATCGGGACAAACCTCTGAATGATGGATACAAACTCATCATTGCGAGTATGGCTGGGCTAGATGGTGCATACTAGTGTGTACTATATGGTTCATTTATAATGAAGAACATTACCCCCAAAGTTGTTCACGTTCATAAACTTCGCGCTCGAGATAGAAATTTCATTGGTCCCGCGTCATGTCGTCGCTTTCCGCCTGGGTTTCTTAGATTTACAACCCCCATCCATGACTTGTGCTTCCCATTCTTGACCGGAGGGGCTCCCTTCTGAATCTGGTGGCTTAATCTGCGGAGTGTGTCTAGAGACCTTCGGTGCGCCTTCTGCCTTGGAATGTTGTCGCTCAATGCCACTTGCACGCACAGATAGTCAATCAGTTTGTGGGAGTCAAACTCGTTCCCTGCAAATTTGATAATCATGCTGGCAAACTCCTCAAAACTGAGTTTTCCATCGTTGTCCAAGTCATAGGACGCAAGAATTTGCTTTACCAGCTCCTTCGACGTGTCTCTGTAGGTTCGAAGAAAGGCCATGAGCTCGTCACTGTTGATCGTTTCATCATGATCGGCATCGATCATAACGAAGAGCCTTTGCAAGCGTCCATACGTCAAGTCTGCTTCGATATCCAGAACAGGATTCGGTGATTTTGACTTTTCGATGAGTTCTTCTTGATTTGTCATGAGATGGCTGAGATCAACGTCACAGACATCTTGTCTTGCCAGAGAAAGGGTCATTGCATCAGCGAGATCATGGAAAGAAACGTTGTCGGAGAAGGCTACGTGGACGTTGAGCACGAGCTCGCAAAACTCATGGAAGTTCAAGGTGCGATGATCGTTGGCATCATGCATTAGCAACAAGTGTCGCTTGTCCTCGTCCATATTTGCGGTGAAGTGATACAGGTGCCTCACAATGTCTGTGAAGGAGACAACTCCTGTACTTTCCGAGTCAAGCATGGAGAACACGAGACTTAAGCGAGCACCAACGATGCTGTCTTCGAGCTGTGCAAGCGCTTGACTCTTGTTTTCTCTCTCGTTCTGAATGCTCTCTTGCATAGAGTCTGCCAGAATCTTGCGAGCGTCCTCGTTGAAAGCAACTGTTTGAGCTATGAATAAACTGAAGTCGAGAAAACTCCTTAATCCAAAAGCGTGTTGAAGTCTTTCAACAAAGCACCCAAAAGATTCAAGGTCAAACACTTGGTCTTCACTTTGATATTGATCAATAAGGTGTTCCACTTCATGCATGTGTTCCTTTGCAGCATTAAACCCCTCCATTCTTTCAACAATCAATCCCTTCAGTAGATTTATATCAACAAGTTGGTTCCCTTCGCGATCGAAAAGCTCGAAAAGAGTGTCGATTCTATCTTGTTGATCCATGTCTCTTAAGCAAGCCAAAAATGCTAGCTCGGCATTCAGAAGACAAGAATCCAAGTCAATCTTCTCCCTGGCGTGCACCACATAGTTCGAAGGCATTGGCGAGTGAAAAATCTTGCTGCTAGTCGACGCAGAAGCCACCGTAACTGCACGCCGAATGGCTAACTGGCGAGAGGCCTGACGGCGAGTCTCAGTCAGCATCCTTGGCTTTTGTGGAAAATCGAGCAAAAGCTCGTCACTCCCATCACTTCTTTCACTGGAGTCAAGCATGGCAAACACAAACCTCTGGATATTTATCTACGTCAATTCAAGTAGATGGATCAAGTCTGGGCAGGATCCAAGTTGACTTGTGATCTCTAGAAAGAAAGCGCTGTCGGGAAGTGTGTTGACTCTAGCTAGGTCCATGTACCTTGGTTATGTTGTGATGCCATTATGTGATGACAGCTTGGGTCACGCAGGCCGAAAAAGTATCACTGTCATGAAAGTGACCGTCGTGAATCGCTGACCGTGACCCCGCCCGACTGTCATTCTTAACCACGTTTATCGTCCGTACGTATGCTTTAATGTACTGGAGTACTCCGAGTACCGAATTTAGTATGACAATAGCCGGAAGGCGTTTCCACGCTCTTTTCTGTCATCTTGATACTTACGAGTCAGGTCTACCGTGCATGCCTGCTGGGTGACACCGTACGTGTTCTTCGAGAGATTTCACGTTTTGTAATTATCATCTGCACCTTGACTTTGATCGTAAAGTCGGGAGATCCGTGATACATACAGTAGAACAAGTAGATAATAGGTGAACGGAATGACTCTATGATATGCATGACCGGATTACGACCTTGATGAGTGGCGTCCGTTCGTACTTGCTTTTCTCTCACCTTCTTCTCCCTCCTGATCATGTTCCTCTACTTTCGGGCCATCAACATGCGAGCGAGCGCCTTGGTTTTGGAGCTGTGATGACCAAATTTTGATCTTCTACGAATACATAGCACTTGTAGCAGTAGTCGAGAGAGAATGAGAGATAGTTTACGTCCTCTGGTTTTTGTGAAGTGCCTGGTAGATAGAGTTGGCCAGAGTGGATTGATTCCTTCACCCAGAATAGACTGCTCTATCATATCTACTGTATCTCTTGTTCGTACTTCGTAGCTCTCCTTGAGGTCGTGCCTGATAGCCGCGGGCTACCGTGTACTGTACTCCGCATATATACTGTACTGTATCCATACAGTACCTGTACAGTACCTGTGGATAAAACATAAAACAACACTCTCTCAATCAACTCAACACGATACGTACGGACAGGTCAAACCTTGAAGCGATGATCGAAGAAAGCCCACGTGACGAAGAAGGCCTCCTTCAGAAATACGATGTTGTAATTTGTGGCACAGGTCTTGTCCAATCCATTTTGGCATCAGCTTTGGCCCGCGCCGGGAAATCGGTGTTGCATTGCGATACTAAGGACTACTACGGTGAACTTGACGCAGTCTTGACGCTGCCGTACATTCAACACGGAGAAGTGTGGGAGGATCCAGGAGAAGAGCTGCTTGACGAGGATCCACTGACTGTGCCAAAACCACGGCTAATGCTTCATTCAACAAGAACTATCGATTCGATGCCAATCGAAGTAGGAACACGACTCGATACTCCCTATGGGCCTGGGGTCGTGCAAGAGCTGGCAGTACACGTACCGGGCAAGCTTACCATCTCACTGAATACCTGGACTCTTGCCAATGGGTTTTCACCTACCCTTCATATTGGCATCCCTGCTGGCGTGGATCTGCAAAGCTATCTCCTTGACAACTGCAAGATTCGCCCTTCGGTATTGGTTCAAACAGAGAAACTATTGAAGGAACAGTCGAGAAGTTTTGCCATAGACGTCACCCCTTCATTAATCTTTGGATCGGGGGCAGCGGTTCTTGGGTTCCTAATGTCTAACGTTTCGGAGTATGTTGAGTTCAAATCGATTGAAGGCATGCTATGGCTGGATTCTAAAGGAAACCTTTCTCGAGTTCCCTGTTCCAAGGGTGATGTCTTTGGTACAAAGTTGCTGAATCCACTCGAAAAGCGAAAACTAATGAAGTTCCTGCAGCTCGTGATGGACTATGCTACATCCATACAAGCGACAGAGGAAGAAGAAGTTTCAGCAACAGAAGAGGTACAAAGCCTCAATGAACGTCAATTGAATCAAGGACGATCCCTTTCTAGGCCACAGAACAAGGCTGTCAAAACAGGTGACTTGGAAACCCTCACAGCAGCCGTCGAAGCAAATGAAATGAACTTTGAAGCCTACTTGACTGAGACACAAAAGCTCTCCAAATCTTTGAGATCGTTGGTGAGACATGCTTTAGCGCTTGACACTGGCGTTGCGTCTGGGACAATTGGTGATGGAATGAGGCGGCTTTGTCAACACTTGCAAGGTCTTGGAAAATTTGGAAAGACTGCCTTCTTGGTTCCATTGTATGGTAGTGGTGAGTTTCCGCAGGCCTTTTGTAGGTCCGCAGCAGTGCATGGCGGCACCTACCTTCTTAGACGAGAGCCCAAGCGTGTAGCGTTGGGAGACGACAACAACGTCATTGGCGTTGTTATTGACGGAGCTGAGGATAAGTCCAAAGACAAGACTGTTGCCTGCGATCACATTATTGTTCCTCCGCGGGTCTCGAGGAACGACCCTTCCAAACGTCTCTTGCGAAGAGTGAGTGTTGTCAGCGGCAAGATTGTACGAGACAGCAACGATCAACGACATATCATCCTTATCCCGCCGCATTCGGACCTAGAAAATGACTATGCTATCCATGGCATTGTCCTCGACAGCTCAGTCAATGTCGCACCGCCAAATTGCACCCTTCTACATCTGACTACAACGGTTGACGGTGAAATCGATGAGGCCGTGATGGAAGGAGCTGTCAAAGCCTTGCTCTCGGAGGAGGCACACGAGTTGTACCATGTGTCGTTCAGCTATGAGCTCGGTAACTCTTCGAGCACTGTAGAACCCATATCAGGATTACACATTGCCGAGACTATCGGGCAGACGTTTGCTGCTGATGACGCGTTTGTTGCTGCACAGAAAGTCTTCGAAGCAATCTGCCCGGATGTTGACTTTCTTGCTTTGTCCGAGAAAATGGACAATACCATAAAGGAGAACTTGGTTGGACGAGAAGAAGAGGATGAGGAAAGAGACGTGTTGGACAAGGCTGCTGGAATGTTGGACGAGCAAGAGGATGAGCAAGAGGTCGCGCCTGACTTGACAGAAACAAAACAAGAAGCAGAACTCAGCTTAGAGACTCCAGAGCTAGCTGCGCAAACGAGTCTGACTCAAGATCAATTGTAGAGGTTCTAAAATTATTTTTTTGAGGTACCGATACCGTCACTTAACTTCAAATCATAGCATGGGGCTTCCGACGTCGAGCGTTCTATAAGTGGCTTACTGTACCTGTCTTGCTAGGTATTATGTGATATTCAGCGTCGTTCCTCGTCCTGGAGGTCGTTTCAAGCAGCCCAATTCTGGAGTCACGAACCTGATTCACAGGACTCGTTTTCCAAGTTGACAAAAATATGTGCATGGGCTACATGACGGGTCCTGATCCATGGCCCATCCCAACGATTGCCGTGCTTTTCTCCGACGTGACTCTGGGAGACAGGGCCTTCTTCGCCAGTAACACTGTTGGACTCCCGAAAACGCTGTGCTACACTACTACCCTAATGCCCTACACACCTACCCGACGCATTTCTGACATTAGCACACACGGCTTGGTGTCTACGATATTGTAAGAGCCGCTCCTCGTGGTCTAGAGGTGAAACATCAACAGCAGCGGGGTTACGTGATATCTAGTCACTAATTACACGCAGCTTCGTCAAGTATGCCTACACCGCTGTTCATGACGAAGGACGAATCGTCAAAGAATCGATACGAAGCCAACACAGTGTTCGATTGCGTCTCCATCCAGTAACAGCCGCGTAGCTCCGCAATGCTGCCAGCAGTGTCCCGCTACCTGTTGTGCTATTGCTTTGTTGCATACGTACCAAGACCCGGTCGATGAAGACAGTCGAGTCTAGTCTAGTCAACAAACTCAACCGTGATCTTCTAGGTTGATGTTGCCGCATCGCTGAGCATTCTATGCTGGCGAAGCATCTTAAGTTCAGTGTCATCAAACTCGTCTCCTTCCAACCCATCTCCGTATTCTATGGCATCCATAAGCTTTGCCAAGGCAATAATACTTCCCGTTTGTTGAAGATACAGAACAAAATCAATCGGAGGTTGTTGTTGCTCTTCAGCAGCTTGATCTTCAATGAGATCTCCTTCCTCGTCCTCAACATCGGAGCTGGCAGGACTTTGTCCGCCTATCAGCTGTTCTGCGATGTCTCCTTCATCCATGGAGATCGGAATGCTGCGTAAATTCTCACTCTTGCTCGCTACGTGGCTCTCGCCAACACTGTCATCGGACACATTGATTGGCCTGGCTCGGGGTTTGGTGATGCCGGCCGATTCTTGAGGTTGTGTAGCAATGGATTGGGGTTCTGGTTCGTGCTGTTTTGCCTTTTTCTGCTTCTGCTTTTCCTTTTTCTTCGCTTTTCTGCTTTTCTTGGCATTTTTCTTCGCCTCTGTCTGTTCCTCCGTTGCTGCCCACAACTCTTCCTGGTAAGAGAGATGATAAATTTGACAATCGCAGTTCGAACATACGTAACACTTGCACTCTTCGCAGAAAGTTGCGTCTGTTGTGCGATGCTTCGAGAAAGATTTGTTGCACAACGCGCAAGAAACAAAATGGTGCTTCCAGATTCTGCTTGCTCGTTTCGTGACAGCACTGCTATTGTGCTTATCCAGAGCTTTCTCTATCAGAGACGCGCTGACCAACGTCGGAGTCGATTCCTCCTCCTCGTCCGTCTTCGCAGCTTCTCTCGCTTCTTCCACCTGCAGGACACGCTCCAGCCCTTCAAGGGCCATCATGACCATACTTGCTTCACCAAGCAGAACTCCGAGAACAGACACGCAGCCTTCGTCAACTAACACTTCGATCTGCGAATCACTCCCACAACTAGTTGCGTTGAGCACAACCCAACAGGCTTCGCTTCTCACTTCTTGGTCCGTGCCTTTGTTGCTGACCAGTTTGACGAGAGGTGGAATCGCACCTGAATCGATCACGGCCTGTATCTGGTCAACAGTGCCTGCTGCGATGTTAGAAAGCGTCCAACAAGCCTCTTTCTGGATCTCTCGGTTGTTGTGTGTCACAAGCTCCTTCAGCTTTGGTACTGCGTTGCAGTCAAGGATGACCTCTGTGTAATCGGTAGGCGCGGACGAGTTCTGATTGCTGTCTTCACTGCACTCAGCACATACGATATTTCCGATGGTTCTGAGGGCTGGTTTTGTGACGCGCCAACTAGAATGCCCTAAGAGCTCAACTAGACGAGGAACCAGTCCCCCGCGGGGAGATTTCTTTTCTTTCGTCGTGACCACAGCTGAGATATGGGACGATGGGCCGTCGCAAAGGTGGGAAAGAGTCCAGCACGTGTAGCTCAGAACTTCCGCGTCCGCCATTCTTAGCAATCGCCTCAATACTGGTAACAGAATGTGCATCTCAATCTCATCGCTACTCAAATACTCAGACGACTTGGAACCAGATTTTCCGTGGTTTGTCTGCTGGAATATGCCTTCGACAAGGTTGGATAATGTCCAGCTTCCGATTCTCTGCAACGAAAGGTTTGATGGATTTGTCTCTAGGCATCGAAGCAGCTGTTTCATGACACCCGCGGCAAGAATGACATCACGCGCTGCAACTGACTTATCGCGACCACTGTCCGAACTGCTAGATGAGTTGCTGCTACTGCTAGACCCAGTCGAATCTCCAGAAGCAATGCTCCCTAGAATCCACATCGCCTGTTCATACACTTCTTTGTTTGGACTGGAAAGAAGAGAAATGAGAGTAGGGATAGCATCAGCATGACGGAGTAGGAGGTGCTGGGACGAGGCAGAAAGCTGTTGAGGAAATGCACTGGACCCTAGCTCTTGAGTTGCAATGGGAGTCGGAGGAGGCAAGAATGAGGTACTCGAACTGCCGCTTCCAGATTGAGATCCCGACAGGGACGGGGAAAAGGGCGACGTTCCTCCTGTTGAAGACGAGGATAGCGACAGCGGGAACGTGCCTGTTGATCCGGAAACCGATTTCGTTCCTGACTCTTTTGACTTCGATTGCTGGATCGTGGACGACAGACTGGCGTCGAAAGCAGCGAGGGCTTCAGGTGAAAGGGTTTGCGAAAACGACAGGGGGGGGAATGGAACACTACCAGGGGTAGGAGGAACGAGAGTTGGATAGCAAGGATAGGAGGATGAACCAGTGCCTCCACTTGAGCTCTCACCAGGTGGGAACGAGTAGAACGGAGACACTGCGGTTGATGTCCCACCCGCAGCTTGAGTTGGGTTTGTTCCTGTAACCTTGGAAGCTGCTGCAGCAGCTGCTTGAGCGGCTGCAGCCGCCGCTTGGGCGGCAGAGGTCGATGAACTGGCATAGTAGGACTGCTGGGCGCAGAGCTCTGCAATATTCGTTAACGCAAGCAGAGCTTCTACTTGCACAGCAGGCCGGTCGTGCAAATTCAACCACCCCAGGAGAAGTGGAATCCAGTTTCTCTCCTGGACCAGGTGCAGCAAGTTCTTATTGGTGGGAAGAAGCTGCTCAGTCGAACAAGAGTGAGCTGGCATTACAAAAAATCCGCGACAAGAGCGATTCCTGCTTCATCGCTAATTCTAGGCAATCAGAAAGCATGGATCATCAGCAGCATGAGATGCCCTTACCTGGCGAAGTTTCCGAGCCGTCTGCAGCTGAAGATCAGCGATTGAATCTCCTTGTGCTTTTGTAGGCACATTTTGACTATCAGTTGATGATGTGTCCAAACCTTTGGCAATGAAATTGTCTAATTCCCTTGCTAGTCGATACGCCCCAAGGCTTCCATCGGCATCCTCTTCCGGAACCAACTTTGTCGGTTTGGTTCCACTTCCAAACTCCAAGCTAGCATTCTTGTACTGAGATAGCATCTCAACAGGGTTTATCTTCGCAGATAAGTGTCCATAATCGTGCTTAGAGGGTTCACTTGCACCCTTCGTGTTACTGGACATTGCTTTTGGCTCGCGATAGCAACTGGAGTCTCCAGCTCGTTTCTTCGACCCTGAGATAGTCATTTCGTTTAATCATCCAGCTCAAAACGATTAAGAAGATGGTGGCTACGGAGTGGAGCTATAAGGAACGCGACCGATCAGAAGGACAAAGGGAAAGCCACAAAGAGTCGTCGATTGTATGATGGTTCCAGAAAGAGTTGCTGGCTGGTGGGACATGATTTTGGATTATTTCTGCACCGTACCGTTACTGTCGCGTGCTTTACTGTCAGGCAGATATGTGACAGAAAGAAAGATGATTGGATTCCACATTCCACGACGGCATGCTTTTTACGCCACAACAGACTTCCAGTACTCCAGTAAGTATGATATGCCATACTGTAGTACAGCATAGTACACACGGTACAGACAGACAGTACACAGAATCGGGGCATCATGCATGTACCGGTACTGACGTACAGTACCTGTAGATCCACAAAATTCTGAAAAAATCTGAACGTCTCCACGATGGAGTGGCACAGTACAATTAGCGGCATCAGAAAGATCATTGTGCATCGTGAACACAATATTTGAAACTTTCTATTAGCCATTGATCAACATGTCGGACGAAGAAGACTACGAGTACGAGTACGATGACGACCAGGATGAAGAGATGGAGGAGCAGTTCGAGTACACGGACGAGGAGGACGAGGCTAATGACGGTGAGATTCGAATGGAAAACGAATATTACAATGCCAAAGGTTTACGTGAAACGGATCTCGGCAAGGCTGCTGATGCATTTGAAAAGGTGATCACGATGGAAAAGGAAGATCTAGCCTCCGATGGCAAAAATGTCGGTCAATGGTCGTACAAGGCCATGAAACAACTGGTGAAGCTCAATTTGAGAACTGGTAACTCTGCTGAAATCCTTCGCCACTACGGTCGGATGTTGGACTGCATAGCGGAAGGAACTATTAGCCCCAACGCTGTGGAGAAAGGTATCAACGGTATGCTGGACAGAATCTCTTCTCTATTGCAAGGAAGCTCAACTACCAATGTGACGGACTCACAGAGCCTGGCCAGTGAGGTTTATGAACGAACTGTCAAGTTCTTCGACCCCAAGAACGGAAAAGTGCCGAACGATCGATTGTGGTTCAAAACTAATCTCAAATATGGTCAACTTCTTTACGAAACGAATGAAACGGCAAAGCTTCAACTTGTTCTTCGAGACCTCAAGACCACTCAGGGGAGCGAATCGAGCAGTTCATCGACCCATTTGATGGAGATTCATGCGCTCCAAATCCAGCTTTACTCACGCCAGAAGGATAACAAAAAGCTCCGAGAAGTGTTCAACAAAGCAATGGCTGTTCGAGGTGGCATCCCGCATCCTCGTACCCTAGCCCTCATCCAAGAGCTTGGAGGCAAGATGCACATGGCTGCGAAAGAGTATGAGCCTGCCGGAAAGACATTCTTCCAAGCTTTCAAGTCGTACGATGAAGCAGGAGACCCAAGTCGCTTGAGATGTCTAAAGTATTTGGTAATGGCAAGCATGCTTCACGCTTCGACAATCAATCCATTCGACTCTCAGGAAGCTAGACCATACCGTGACGACCCCGAAATCGTGGCCATGACGAACCTCGTCCAAGCGTTTCACAGCAACGAGATCCAAGCTTTTGAAAAGATTTTGCGAGAAAACCAAGGGCGCATAATGGAAGACGAGTTTGTTCGTGAACATGTTGAGGATCTTTTGCGCACTATTCGCCGCCAGGTCCTTCGACGTGTCATTCAGCCTTACACCCGCATCTCCCTCCAGGCGATCTCAAAGGAGCTCAACGATATTCCTCTGGCTGATGTCGAGTCGTTGCTCGTGGGTCTTATTCTCGATGGAAATCTGGAAGGTGAGATTGACCAAGTTGACGGAGTGTTGTTGAAACGGTCTCGTGGAAATTCTGCTGGCTCGTGCAGTGCTCAGCTCGAGCTATGCGAATCGCTTGAGCAGATGGCAGCAGCATTGGAGGGTGTGTCCAGCCATGTAACTGCCGGTCGCCTGAAGGAGAGCAGTCACATGAGAGGATTGGCACACTAACAAGGAGGCAGGAGGTAGCAAAATGCCGGTATTGGTATTTTCGGTCGAGAGAGATCATGGGGGAAGAAACTTTGAAAGATATAAAAATATTCAATAATGTATAAAATTATTGCAATTTCCAAATTCAAATCCCACCACGAAACATCTACTGTAAAATCTGCCAAAAATATATCTGCCAAGGAGTGAGGAGTCTACAATTTACAATCTGCAACAGAGTGCAAGCAAGCTCGAGTGAGACAACAAGGGGGCTCCACCGCATCAGCCTTATTGATTCGCCAAAGCAGTATGGAACAGCTTATTCCTATCGCATCGAAGTTACAGGATGTTTTGGGTGCTCTGGGACAAAACACATCTTTGGACCTCCCTCAGATTGTCGTCGTTGGTGGTCAGTCCTCTGGAAAATCCAGCGTGTTGGAAGCGATTGTTGGTCGTTCTTTCCTCCCTCGAGGACACGGAATTATCACACGCCGTCCCCTAGTTTTGCAGCTCTACAATACTCAAGCTCTAACGGAAGAAGACGAGGAAGACAAAGACTACCACGAGTCGACAGCAGGCAATGACAATGACTACGGAGAGGAGTGGGGAGAGTTCTTGCATATCCCTGGGAGAAAGTTCTACGACTTCTCGGCAATTCGACAAGAAATCGTGAGAGAAACAGAACGACTCACTGGAAAGAATAAGGGCATTCATCCTACTCCCATCCACCTTAAAGTCTACTCTCCAACGGTACGCCTTCATCACAATTCACAATGCTATTCATTGTCTATGCTGAATGCATGCATTTCATCACTGGAGTTTGTGGATTTACATCTTTTTGTATGCTCACACCTTCATCTCTACAGGTTTTGGCTCTTACTCTAGTAGATTTGCCAGGCATGGCAAAGGTAGCAATTGGCGACCAGCCGGAAGATATTGAGGACCAGATTCGTGAGATGAGTTTGCAGTATATTTCAAATCCAAATGCGATCATTCTTGCTGTAACAAGTGCGAATTCCGATCTCGCCAACAGTGATGCTTTAAAACTCGCTCAGGCAGTTGACCCTTATGGTAACAGAACGGTAGGAGTGTTGACAAAGCTGGACCTTATGGATCCTGGAACTGACGCGAGTGAGATTCTTAGTAACAAGGTAATTCGTTTGAGGCGCGGATACATTGGCGTTGTCAACAGAGGACAGAAGGATGTGGCCAGTGACCTCAGCATTCGCGAAGGTCTCAAGAAGGAAGAAATTTTCTTCCGCAACCATCCTACGTATTCTCGAAATCGCAACTTGATGGATAAGTGTGGGACTCACCACCTCGCCAAGACAATGAATAACATGCTTATGCATCACATTCGCGACTGTTTGCCAGAACTAAAGAACCGTATTACTGTGATGATGACGGATGTCCACGGGGAGCTTGACGCGCTAGGAAGCCCAACAGAACATTCTGCACGGTCAACCATGGGAGGCGTTCTGTTGGGAATGCTGTCCAAGTTTGCATCAAACTTCGGTTCTATTATTGACGGAAAAGGTGGACAGACCAATACCAAAACTGCTGCAATCAATGAATTATTCGGAGGAGCAAGAGTTTCCCACATATTTACGGAAGTCTTTGCATCGTCTTTGCTGTCGGTTGGGGCCTTTGATGGTCTCTCCGACGACGAAATCAGGTGTGTGCTCTACCGCGTTTTAGGTTGTGCTTTCGCGTTATCAGTTGTTTTTGTTTTCTAACATTTTCTCAGAACGACAATCTGCAATGCGAATGGTACCCGACCAGCACTTTTTGTTCCTGAGATCTCATTTGATATCCTCGTAAAGAAACAAATTTCGCGTTTGGAACAACCAGGTGTTCAGTGTGTCGATCTGGTATACGAAGAACTTCAGCGGATCGCCTCTCAATCGGAGCCCACAGAATTGACAAGATTCCCCATGCTACGCGATCGAATGGTTGAGGTTGTTTCGGCCCTCTTGAAGCGCTGCGTTGGTCCAACTCAATCAATGGTGGCGAATTTGGTGAAGATTGAACTTGCTGTAAGTTACCAACACTCTGGATATGTTGAAAGTCTCTTGTGGTGCCTAATCGTGTCATCATTTTCAGTACATCAACACAAGTCATCCCGACTTTATTGGTGGTTCCAAAGCTGTCGCTAGTTTGATGCAGAAGATTGGCAGAGATGGAATCGTTGGAAAGCGGTCCGTCGCAACTCCTGGTCCAGCAAGGGTGCCCGCACGCAACAGTGAAGAGAATGATGTTGGCGCAACGCCACTTTCTTCGTCATCATTGAGCAACTACTACAACTCCAATGACGATATTGAGCCCGAGCAAGGTAATGGCGATTATGATGCAACGAGCGGCCTGATGAACTTCATTTTTCGGGGAGATCAACCACCAAAGGAGGCGTCACAAGGACCACCCACCATTGTGCATCTGCCGCAAGTCCCAGAATCAATGCGCCAAACGGACGTTCCTCCTACCGAGCGAGAGCGCGTTGAGATGGAGATTATCAAATCTCTGATTGAATCCTATTTTCGCATCGTTCGAAAGAATTTCATTGATATGGTCCCCAAGACAATCATGTACTTTCTTGTCAATCATGTGAGAGATGCCATGCAAAACGAACTTGTTTCCGAACTATACCGCGACGCTGAAATGGGAACTTTGATGCAGGAGGCTGAAGATATTGCACAAAGGCGTCAAACATGTGTGGAGATGAGGGACCTCCTTGGGAAGGCATTGGAGATTGTCCACGAAGTTCGTGATTTCAACACCTTCAAGTGATCCTATGCAAGAAATGTCGTAGAAACAAGGATAAGGAGTCAAACAGCCACACACCGAACTAGAAGATACAATAAGTGATATAAGGCAGCTTTCGACCACCCAGGTCTCTAGACTTTGAGCGATGTGGCGAATCACGTGCATATCATTAAAGAATGGGCGGGGTAATGTTGGCCGCCCATCGCTTGTACCAGGCCGCCTTGTCGGACTTGTCGACAAGATTGTCTCCGTTAAACCCAGCATAGGGAAGAAAGGGCACCTTCTTGGGCTTATGTGGAGCATCTTGACGAATTCTCCCTTGATCTCTTCAAAACGGTCTTGGGCCCAGCCGCAGGCGTCCATCTTGTTGATTCCAACAATAATCTGCTCGACTCCCAACAGGTAGAGAAGACGGGCATGCTGGCGGGTCTGTCCTTCTTCGACTCCGAGCTTGGGGTCGTGGCAATGGCAGATTCGAACCCTCCCTCCCACCAAGAGCAAACCGACATCGGCCGTCGCGCCGATCCGGTAATCATATTCTTGACTAGCAGTTGACAAGGGCAAGGCAGCAGCAGCACTGTTGCATCTATCACTTGGCAGCAGCTACCACTTCAAGGTCTTCACTAACATCCAACAACAGCTACAACAACTGGTAGGCTCCAATTAATCCCTAGAAATCTCCCATCATTGTGAGTACCCCTTCTGCGGTCTTACGAAACAAAACAGTAAAAGGCGGGAAAAGAGTATTTGCCCCATCTCCCTGCACTTCCAAGGAAATTGTATTGGCTTTTCTAGACTAGCATTTTTGAATTTCTCGAGCGTGCGTTTAGCGTAACCGTTATTCCAAAGAATGGACGGTTATCCGTCTGTAAGTCAGCCGTTTATCGGATTGCACAACCAGCCAACTTCATCGCCTTCGTTGACATTGCTAACAGGTCTATTATCATCACACAACTCAGATACGCTAGCTGTGGACATCATTGCCGACAGCAGAGCTACCACAAAGACGCGATAAATTGATCGGATTGCTTAGTGAGAAATACGCTGCCAGACTCAAGACCATGCCACGGAACAAGCGTAACAAAGAAATCGTTTTCGATCCCGAGGAACGCAGAAAGTACCTGCGTGGCTTCTCGGATCGAAAGAAGCAGAGACGGGCGTTCGGTTTGGCAATGCAAAAAGTCAAAGACAGAAAAGCCAAACTAGAAGACAGGCGAGAACAGAGGAAAGAGGAGCTTGAGCGCGTAGAAGAAGCAGAACAGCAGAAACGGACGCTTTTGGAAGAGGCTCTAGGCAGAGCTGCTGAAGTAGACGACAACGCAGAAGCAGCAGCTGTGTCACAGTCACAAACAGCGTTGTACAGTGACCAAGCAACAGCACAACAGTGGGGAGGCCAAGTAATCGTAACAACAACTATTGCCAATTTATCAGATGATGAAAGTGATGAGGAAGAGCAACCGAAGAAGAAGAAGGCAATCGATTTGCAACAAAGATATGCAGGCAATGTAGACAAGTACATGACCAAATTGCAAGCCAATATGCCCAAGAAAAAATCTTCCAGCGGCAACAGAGCTACTAAAGGCAACCATGGTGCAGCTAACATGAAGGGCATCGGAGGCGCGTCAAATCTCAAAATGGCGAAGAAGGCGTTGACAAAGGTTCAAGGGAAAACAGCTGTGGCCGAGACCGGGAAAAGGAAGAAGAAGCGTCGGAGATAGAAAGTAGTTTAATCAATAGTGTAATGCTCTGCATCTTGTTGGCCAGGTTTACCGAGCGGATCGTCTCGATAACCCTTCATCTCGACTTCGCCGTTGCCTTCTTTGTCAGAGTAATTCCCGGAGCCAGCGAATGTGTCCTCTTCTTCGTCGTCGTCGTCGTCGTCATACATATCGGTTGGTACTAATTGGGATTGTCCCCTCTCTCTCCTAGCAACAGCCATGATAAGCAGTACAGCGCAAAGGGAAACAACTCCGGCAACGAGAACAAAATGTTCCTGAACGAATGTTTTTTGGGGGTGATAAGGTGACGCGCCTCCATCCGAATGGCTGCCAAAGCGGTTGCTCACTTCGATCGTTGTGATCTCTCTTCCAGCTTGATTTTGTCCCACGTTGTCGTCGTAGTCACCCACTACGATGTCGATAGGAATTGAGAACCAATCAAGTCTCCCCTTGATATGCTTGCCTGCACTATGAAAATCCCACTCAGGATTTGTTCTGGCATTGACAATGTGCGCTTGAGGAGGCACATCCGGTCCCACGTTTGCTTTAGGTTTTGTTGCCCAGCCTTTATCAACCCTTGCACTCGCGATGACTGTCAATTTTTCGCCAGTCTTCAGAGCAGAAACGTCGATAACGGCTGAGAAGACAGGGCCTAGAGTTGGTTCCACATCAGCGTTCGATACACTTGGGTGAGGTTGAGGTCCTTTCGCAGAGAAAAATCCAGTGCCGGAGGTGGCATCGTTGGGGTCGACAGCCTGAAAGGCGGCTTGTACCTCAGATAGCGACGGTTGGCTGAGGCAGTCGATTGTCCCCCCTGACAGGGCTTTCGCCACCCAAAGCTTTGTTTCGTCGATATCCAATGCACCTCCTACGGACCACTCGACAGAAACTTGGTTCACGTTTCTTGGGATTAGGACCTTCTTTGCTGCTGTGTCGCAATTTCTCTCCATCAGTGGAACGACATCGTCAGAAAGGGCTAGGTCATTTACAGCAACAACTGAGACATACGGCTCAACCACATCGGCAGACAGCAAAGCAAGACGAATGTTGCGTGAAACGTGTCCATTCCCATCAGTGTCTTTGTCCAAGACGTCCTTGGAATTTCCTAGCATGTTTGTCGGTGGGATCTTTTGGTGGCTGGTTTCCACCAACATGTTGAAGGCGCGTAAGGTCGCATTGTTGTACGTGGTTTTCTCCTTCGGGTAGGGATTATACGTGGTCGGCTCACACTGAACAACGATCTCAGGTATCCAGGATCCTTCACGAATTCCAGTGTTAGAAGTGCGTCCTGACAGGCAAAAACGCATCACGATAGTCGCCGCTTACCACAGTACGCCCAATCCTCCATCCCGCCACGAACATAGTACACCTTGTCGTTCATCGTTCCTACGTCATAGGCGCGACTCTGGGCCCAGCCTCCTCCATAATTACTGTAAGCATGAGCAATCGCTGCCTGGGCAGCGTCATCGGGGCTCCACTTGTGAAGATAAGACGGTGCGCCCCATTCATATCCGATAACCTCCGTACCGCCATGATAGGTTAGTGCCAGCTGAAACATATGTTCGCGAAAGACTTCGTTGATGCTTCTTCCAGCTATAGTTTGCATGCAAATTTTTGGATCCTGGATATCAATGGGAAAGTCTCTGTTGTGTGCCGCATACAACAATGTGAGAATTCATTCCTCAGAGGCACAAATGATCCATTAGCAAACTTATTGACATACCTGTTGGGATCGATTCCATCCTCTTCCCGCTTGTTTCGAAAGTAGCCAAGTGCATTGGCCGTTGGAATCATCACGATTCGTCTCGTGGTCGCCAATCGCGCCAACCACTGACGGTGTCTCTCGTCTACTCCCTTTTTCTCCAATTCCAATCTGCAGGACTTTGCTTCGGATATCTCTGACCCAATCTGATCATGGGAGCTAGGCTTCTGTGGTCGTGCTTCGCACGTTGCCGCTTCCAACAGCAAAGTCGTGGCTTCCATGACTGACGTAGGGCCCACGCGTTCATTCCCTGAAGAGTGTTGACATAAAGCAATCAGTTATAATGCATCTTGAACAAATGCACGATGTCTCTGAATAATAGTCTGAGTATTACAACAACGCATGAGCTCAGAGGTACGTACCGTGAACGCAGCCGGACCAGAACACTTCTGGCAAGTGGCTGGAACTATCTGAGTCATCAGGATGAGCCACGAAGTCTTGAATGGTGACAATGTAGTGCAAGCATCCATCGCCTCCCTCGTCGAACGGGCAGTCATTTGCTCCACCTGATCGAGGCAAGCCGTATGCTTCTTGGGACGTAGTTACGCGAACGAGATCTGGATACTTTTCCTTCCATTCGAGAACCTTCTTACTGATATCTTCAGACTTCCACAAGATGTATTGACGGGGATACTCATCGATCCTTCGCTCCATAGATTCTCCCAATACATCTTCAACAGATGAACTCTTTACAGGGTTTTGGACCTTCGCCCTTACATGCGTTTCTCCTGCAACCGAAGTCGCAGTCATAATCATCGTCACGCAAGCGCAGGCGACCAAACCAAACGATATCGACATGCTCATTGATATGCTTTGTGAGCGGAGACTTGTTAGCTGTTTGATTTGGACTGAAGGATGCGGAAAGGATAGTGTTAAAGCACACTCTCTTTTGCTTCTTGAATTCAATCAATGCATGTCAAGAGTAGAGGCGGCAGTCGGAAGTCGGAAAAGTCACGAAATCATTGTTGCAAGCACGTGACTACTGTATAGTAGCGCAGAGCAGCAGTAGAAAAACCCGGATATATGCAAAAATAATATGATGTTTGATCTGGAGATCTGGCAGATCGAAGAACTTTTTGAAATTAAAAACCGAGCTTCAACCATGACCGAAAACATGAGTACCGAAGATAGCAACGAAGGCCTGACGCGCATGCTCGAGACCTTCCCTCTTGATGAGGAAGAGCTTCAGAGAGTATTGTGTCTCAAAGATATGTTGCGACGAAACGATTGTTCCTTGGAAGCCGTTATGGTGTCACCACCTGCTGAGTTGACATTGGTTGAAGGCCGCCTTTTGCCCTCACTGTTTCTCCGGAACTTCATCAGCAAAGCTGTCTCTTCCGCGTTTGTCATTGGAGCCCCACATGACCAACACGAAACTTGGACCTACCTAGAAGCCATCGTGACTTGCCTCGGTCGCAGAGGACCCCGTTCAGTGCACGATCTCATTTTCTCCTATTATGCAGATGACAATGGCACCGTCAATACCAATCTCCTTCTAGACTTTATCTATCGCATCGCGGTAGCATCGCACGTGCTGTCAGCGCATGTTGCTCACGCAGACATCCCTCTCGAAACGCCTTCGTCGTGGGCCAAGACTGTATCGAAAGAGCAATTCTCCCGCCCAGAGTTCGTCGAATGGATCACCACAACGGTGCCTTTTGTTCATGCTTCAGTATCGACATTATTTCACTGCGTTTTATTTTCTCCGAATCATCGAAACTTCCGCCCAGCACCATTTTCCTTGCCTCGGGTCGATCAAAACACGTTGCTGTGGTCAAATCCTTGGGATCACGCTCCATTGTCACTTGCTTGCATCTCTCCTTGTTTAGGAGGAAAGTGGCGCCGCCTGTACTCAAGCAACGAGGATGCCTTTTCGTTCCGAGCCTTTGCCAATGCACTCGTTGGATACAAGGGCCCGACGGTCTTGATGATCCAAACTAAGGAGGGTGATATGTTTGGATATTATTCTGATTGCGTGTGGAAATTCTCCAACAAATGGTTCGGAGAGGGGCATGATAGCTTTCTCTTCACTGTCCATCCACGAGTGCGTATCTTCAACCCTACTGGCGAAGGGAAGCACTATCAGTACCTAAATCTACCACCTGAACACCGAAAGGACCAGATGAAAGGTCTGGCTATTGGAGGTATTGACCATGACTGTCCAAGGTTACGTGTGCCAGAATCACTAGAACGTTGCATGGCATCCTCTGTTGGCAGGACTTATGAAAACGGTCCTATATTGGAGGATGAAATGGAGTCTTACTTTGATATCGATATATTGGAAGCCTTTGCAGTAAACGTATCAGATGATCAGTTTAGAGGGTTTCAGGAGCGGGGTGCGCTTCAAATAGCAATCCATGAGTCCTCCCGAAAACAAGCTGCTTCCGTGGACAGGACACAATTCCTTGATGATTTTGCCGCAGGCGCCTTTTTGAACAAGGGATTTGAACACAGAGAACACAGTAGTGGTCGTCACGACTTTTAATGAGACCAAAGTGTCTGCCCTTCTTCTACCTTCTTTCTACTCTCTCACGATTATGTTTGCCAGTGATCGCGTCTGAGCAACGCATTCCTGACACCAAAGCTGAAATGATAGTATAGAGTACCATAGCTCTTATAATTGTCTCTACGGGTAACTTCTTGTCTCTAGTACCAGTTGTCGCGAATGACTCTGTCTGATGTTGATCGAATCTGAGCGACCTCTCGCGGTATTCCTTGCTGACGCCAAAGCGCTTCCAGGGCTTTGTAACGCGCTTCGTTCAAGAAAAGTGGACGCCCACGACGCAAACCTGGGTCTTCTTCACCATGCTGGTCGACGTAAACGCTGGCGGAGTAGGCTGACTTGTTGTTGTGCATTAGCAGAACGGTGCACTTCTGCACCAAAAAGAAAATTCCAATTCCACAGCCAGTTTGCCTTG